>CM052201.1:4383009-4435012 GCA_028455805.1 Lasioglossum figueresi
GGAGTTAAGTTTAAGGAAGACGGGAGTTAAGTTTAAGGAAGACGGGAATTAAATTTAAGGAAGACGGGAGTTAAGTTTAAGGTTACAGGAATTGATGAACGAAAATCCGACCCAAACGCAAGAAGAATTATTACATTTTATGTACGCAAAATGTAATAAAATCTTGAATTTGGAAAAAAGGGGGAAAGTACTAATTTGCACACCTAATACATATTCGAATGAATTTTGTCATGAGCTATGCGATAAAATATTTTTTAAAATTTGTCGTTCTGTCGACATTAAAAAAGATATTCAGCCTGTGCATACTACTATACGATCAATTCGCCGTGAGATGAATGTGTGATTGCTATTGGCCCATTAAAAGAAAATGGCGGCCGGAGTGTTCAGAATAATACCGGCGGACTGTTATTAAAAGAACGCGTCTATCCGCCGTTGATGTCCACATCTCGTATGGAATATCCGTATTTATCACGCTGTATCATATTATTTTGCATAATCTAATCATGGCCGTACATCCGACATTTAATAGGATATTCCACGACACGGATCTCCGGCGGGAGATCAACCCGCCAAAATTCCCGGCGTCGCCAATATGGCGACGACCGAGAATTTTCCGCCGAACGATCGAGGGAAAAATGCAACGATCACGGTGTGGAACAGCTTTTATCCGGGGGAGAGGTAATCTTGTAAAGAGAAGGAGGAAAGTTTATAAAATACATAACGCCGCGAGAAGTTAGGCGGGGTCTTTGTGTACGATCACGTACAGAGAGATAATTCTTTTTGCGAAGTAAGGTTCCAGCAAAAGAACCGTAGTTGCCGAGTTTTCACCGCAAAGTTCGAGATCCGCTGCGGTGCAGCAAGATAATCGCGACGAATACTTACAATTAAATGCAATTGCATTAGTTATTATCCAATTAAGAAACCATTAATCATTTAAATATTTTAATCGTTTCCCTTTACCTCCATCGATCGATGGTCTTCCCTCGAGGGGAACTGCTGAATGAAAAGATCATTTTAGAGGAATTTTTCCTCTAACTGCGCGTAACTACGTATTTTGCAAGGTCATTCGGGGATATTACATTAACGCAGAAAATGATACCGTCAAATTGAATTTCAGTCAACGGAGGGGGGGCGGAGGGGGTCGTTGCTGAAGAAAAAGGCAGGAAATGAAGTTTCCGGGAGGAAATTCTGCCAAAGAAATTTCCCTAGGGTACACAACCACTCTGCCTTAGGCTAGGGTTAACTTCGAGGGAAACCGTTCACTGTACACCAGTCTGCGATTAATAGTTACTGTACTTCCTGGAATTTATCGAATTTATGTTTTTGATGTAGCGTTGAAAATAGATACGTATTTTTGTTGCTCAAATTAAATTCTACGATAATAGTCATATTCTTGTGTCGCATAAGAGTATTCTTAAAAACAAAATATTTACTGAAATGTATATACATATGTATGTATGTATATTTTCTTATTGTTTAAAAGTAAACTGTAGGTTCCTTGCATTTATATTTTTGGCATTCTAGAGCTTGCTACAGTTTATTTGTGATAGTCTTACATTTTTGCAGAAATTAAGTTGAAGAATATGACTTATCGGATGTATATGGTGACGAAATTTTTTCGATTTCTCCCGTGCAAATATGTTTAATTAAAAAACGGCGAGAATTTGTTGATTTCAGCCCAGAGCCCCGGTCAGTCAAATGACTCTTTCGTGGTAAAATAAAATAAAAACAATTTAAATTAGAAAAGTGATACTTAAGTTAATTTAGATTAATTGGATAGGCCCCCAAACAGTTAGCTCATGGCCCAAAACTTAACGGTCTGCCACTGCTTACAATCAAAGCGACAATAATAAATAATATAAAGAAACTCGTATAGTAGGGTATACTATCTTCTGCATCTAGCCATAAATTATGTAACATATTCCTAATTTCTGTTTCAGGATGGCACATATGTTAAAGACAGCGACACGGATGGGTTGGGTTTGTGCCCTTACGATCCACGACACAACAGCACAGCACTTTTCGCTGGTGAGTTATCTTTACGCAGCTTCTTTTTTACCTTTCTTTCGGCCCTCTCCTACAAAAAGGAGAGAAAAGAGCGGACCAAGGATGTATAAAACGCCTGGTCGAGAACTGCGACGTCTCGTGCGGTGATAGAAACAGTAACATTTACGAGAAATACCTAAATATTATCATCGAGAATAAATATGCAAATCAGCAGCTGTCCAAGAAGAGAGAGGTCGAACTATTTTAGGGTTGCCGTGCGACGATACGATCGTCTTGCGTAACAATTTCACTCGGTTTCACGATCGCGGGCAACGATAAGGAAATACCTTTTTATGCATAAAAGGGACCACGTTTCAAAGGAGTTTGTTCTTCCGGGAATTCAGTAGCCCGTGGAAAAGCGGAGGGATAGTTTCTTTCGGTTTTCAGAGGAATCTGCTTGCGTTACCTTTCAATTCGTTGCAGGAATAAAGAGATAATTCGTGTCTTTCTATTGACGAGCCACATACCTTCGATGAAATAAAAGAAATAAATTTTTCACTTGCAAGGAGAGATCACATTGGTGGGACCGTCGATTTTAATTAAACTTTTTCTGGTGAATTTTGAGCAAAAATAAGCAGACCCATCTGCAAACGTTTTTGACAATGTTCATTATTTATAAAGATAATTAACTTCATTTGTTAATGAATAGAATGAGTGCTCTGAGGTTTTGTAATACGTAACTTGTAGAAGATAAAATACCATGATCACACTGTAAAATTTGCTTTAACATAACACCTCGCTGCTAAAAAGATGGTAGTAACTCATTTAAGAACAATATTTTTTTTATTATAAGTGTCATCGTAAAATTTTCACGTTTTCAGGCAATATCCATTAACGTCCTCTTTTATTGGAAAACGCTTTACAAGTTTATCCATTCCCTACTGCACCTTCAAACTCTTTACCTGAAATTACACCTAGGGCATTAAATAAAGTTTGAACTAGTTTGAATAAAAACTTATTGTTTAAATTTCGCGATAAGAATAATATGTTAGAAATACTTAGTACAATTTATATCTAGTCGCTTGAATTTTCTAAAAATCTCTTTCGACACCTCGAAGTAGGTACACTATACCATCGCAAAACTCGTATAAACATGATGCATCCTTAAAAGGCTCTAGAACATGATACGTATTTTACTATCTGTGTTATTCTTTTATTATAAAACTATAAAATCTTTTACTATCGAACTTTTTTCGTTATTTTTGTCTCGGTTAGATACACTTTGAACGGATAACCAACATTGAAACTGTTACAAGAAATCACAATTCTAGCAATTGCATTAATTTAAAACAGTAATCAACAAAATTTGAAGTACGAGAACTTTAGATTTGTTTATGAACTTTTCACGCTATATAAAATTTGAAAAAGAACGATTTTGACTTTATTTTCGTATCTGTTTGAACAATAGGCGTAAAGATGGGGTATGGTTTGAAATCGATAAAATAGATCGATCAAAAGATAGTATACTAATTCTCGTACACTGTGTGCGTTTAATTTGTCCAAAAAAAACTAATAATTTGTCGGAAATTCAACAGTTAATAGTTTTCTAAACAATAATTCCATTCAGTCGGTATTTGTTACCTTATACTTGAACAATGCGCTCTGTGGTTCAGTAGAATATTCTCAAAACTAGTCCACCAATTTCTGCGAGACTCTCGTGGTCGGTTCGAATCGATGGCGATGAAAAAAGTGATCTAGTCGGGTCGAAGTTGGCGTCCGTTTTGGCGGAGGAGTCGGGTCTGTATCGAGGACCCCGGTACAGCGAGCTGTCCGTAGCAGATCGCTGGGCAAACGTTTTTCAAGAATGTTGTTATCACATTCGGAAACGCGTACATGTCGAGCTCGCCACGGTACGGGCACGGTTTGACAGGCCTTGGCGTGGCTTTGATGAAGTAAAGAGCTGCTTTCGAGTGACCGGGATCGCTCTCGATGCACGAATGCACAGGATGCACGGTGCCTGGGCCAGCATAACTCGTGTTGACCGAGTCACGAACACTTCTGGGCCCCTTTACGCGTCCGGACGATGGATGCACACATTGTATACATCGACGGCCTCTTCGCGAATTTGATAAACACGCCGGGGACGTCATCCCGTCCACGGCGCGTCATCGCGAATTTCGTGCACACGGCACACACCGGACGCGCTAAATGGGGTGGTCGCAGATCTGACGACACGTCGCGGTGACGGTGACATTCTTTTTAACGTGTTCTCGACCGACCATGACTGCCCGATGCTTTGCTTAAGGAGGCAGTCTCAATTGCAGGCTAAAATTTGGAAGAAAAAATATTTCGAATACAGGGTCTTCCATTGAGAAGTGCCATTTTAAATGATTAAAACACGCTGTTTTTTAACCATGTGTCGAAGAGTGACAACTCTAATCTTTGGTTGATTACTTTGAATATAGAAAAGCCAAATTTGCAATCTAAACTAATAACACTGTCCAACACCAAATTTGTTTCGCTATAACTGTTGGGTGTCCCTTATAGAGTTTCTTACGCTGATTCCGAATCTGTCCTTATTTTTTTTCGTACACGTACAGTTTTTGAGAAACATGACTTTGAAAAAAACCTATTTTTCAACTTTAAACAAATATTGTGATGTCATTATATAAGATATTGAATTGTTCTTTACGGCAAAAGATTCTGTAGACTTTCCCGAATACAGAAATATCCAATATATTGTAATTATACAGAGTAGGCTAAATGAGGAGTGTTACAATTGGATATTCGATGTTACAAAAGAGAGTCTTAACTCCATTTTTTAGATTCATTTTTGTTTTATTCAAATTGCTCGTGACAGACTTAATAACATTTAATTGGAACATCGCTTTTTGTAGGCTTTTAGTTTTCAGAAATGTTTGGAAAGTATGATAAACATGTAGATAAATCTAATTTTGGTTAAGGATTATTTGATTAAATAGCAGATAAGATATTTATAAGAATATCTTTGATTTTAGTCTTCTACGAATATTAGTTTGAATATTTAGTTACATTAACGGAATGTCATATACATATAGGCTTATGCAAACTTCATTAAGGAAGATCATCTTCTCATCGTCAAGTAAACAGCTAAATAAATAGACTTGTGAACAAATTCAAATTACCTGCTCCTAAACGTACTTGTTAATTGCATTAAGTATAATAAAAAATTGATACGCGTTTCCATTTCAGAAACATATGATCCTTGTCGTCATACTAGGGAAGTGTGACAATTCGAAAGTTTAAAATATCCACCCCAGGAAATCTTTATTTTTAGTATATATTTCGTATTACCGTGAATGTTTAAGAAAGTATTGTACATATGATACAGATAAAAAACATACATTAGAAGTTCCAGCATTTTTTAGAATTTGTAAAATTGTACAATCTCTAAAACAATTTTTTGTTCAAAAATTAGCCCCACCATACATAACATTTTGAAAGTTTATTTTTTTACGATATAGACAGTAAAAGATACTAAAACTTTTAATTTAACTTTGGTCCTGTATTTGATATATGTACTTTCTTAAATATTTACGGTAATATGAAAAGATAAGATTTCTGCAGGAAGGTGCGTAGTCTCCTAGGACCACTTTTGAACAGAAAAAATTTTCCAATATTTCCATCGCATAAGCTACATTTGTGAAAAGTTCCAAACTTTTTTTAATTTACGATTCACCGAACTTCCCCTGTCAGCCGTCGAGCCAAAAAGTTATTGCATATCAAATGATCAGTTTTTCTGTTCCGTTTAATTAAAAAAGTAAGTAGGATATCCTCTGTGATTTCGAACAAAACAGATTTTACCTCTTTGCTGGATCACTCTTTCAAAAGGACCGGTTTCACAATTTTTCTAATTATTTAAATTATGCAGATGCTTCGAGCAGAAATTATTAAATTAATATTTCCTCTTTCAAGCACATATTGTTATACAAATTTACGTAAATTCAGAATTATAATTCTTATAAAATAAAGTATACCAGTTACATTTTGTGCTCTGCATGGTTCGTATTAATTTTCTGTATTTTTAAATTTACAATTTTACCTTCCACCCGAATAATTTGAGTATTTTTCGATAAACGTTAATCCTGTGATATTCTACGTATATTTGCTAAAACGAATTATTCGATGTAGATTATGTTACCATAAATGCTACGTAATAATACAATCCGAAATATCGATATTGATAATACAATAATAGCGTTGTTACTATTTTGATAATACGATCTTCGTTAGCTGTGTAAACTAAATTACTAAAACCGGAACCTTGCACACTGTGTTTATCAACTAATGGAGAGCTTATACGTATAAACATCGGGAGGAATAATATTCGTCAAATATTTGAATAAAAAAAAGTGCAACGTATCAAACGTAATGACTAGACTGCGGATCCATATGCAAAATAAAAATTGTCTTCGTCAATTGCAAGACACAGAAGCCATATAAAACTTTCTTTCTATTTTCAACGATTTTAATAAATCGAGAATAACCCATGGACGTTCTTAAATTGTCTTAATGCTTTTACTGTTTTAAATTACATCCACCGATTTTTATCATAAATGCATAAAATTCGCAGTCTAGTAACGACACAATCTTGAAAAATTTTACTGACCTAGTTTGTGAGATTGATAACGATATGCATTTCAAAAGAGACTCGCTGTATTTAGAACTCGTGTATAAAATGACAATAATACTGGTAAAATTGTTATAAACCTTAAACTCATCTAAACAAGTCTTTGAAAAGACTTTATGAATGTTTAAAAGTTTCCATATCAATCTATATTTCCAGTAAATTTGATAATGCAAATTTCGCAAATATTAACAGCGATACTGTATTATTTATGTCCCACGATAATTTTATGCAAACCGATAGCATACGATAAGCATAAACAGATATAAAAGAGACACTTAACGTTCCGTCATCAATATTCATTTCGAGTAGTATTAACGAATTACAGTCAGACCCGTAGCGACTCTTACTCTAACGCAGATGTGCTCAACCGATTTTAAAATTCTAGCTACTCGGAAACGAAATCTCAAGAAAAAAACAGCATCCTGTCTTTTCGATTAACTTTTTATCACCTTCTTCCGGATTCTGTCGTCAACGCAACGAACACTCTGTATATGTATAAGCCACACACGTCACGAACCTGAAGAATTTCGACTCTCGGCACGTAGTTTACGTGGAATTCATTAAAGTTAAATTAGGAATCGGCGGCAGCTCTGCGCTGTTTCTAACGTATATTGGTCGAACTTGTTTACAAAGAGTTTTTCTATCAACCAGAAGAAACAATGATTATTTATCATGTTTCGACGATGCGTTCTGTACGCGAGGAACTAGCAAAAGGATTCGACAACACGCGCGATGGCGTGTGTTTCTTTCGAGAAATTGCTTCCGGTGAAATCGATACCTGCAGCTGTGAAAAGGGTAAAAGCGTGTCGTTTCGACAGAAAATTGCCCGGAAAACGACGCGGGAATATGCAGAGCTGTGACGCGGTTTGAGCTCGTTTGTCACGCGTTATGTCGAACCATTTATTTAATATATTGCACATTACGCGCTGCATGAACGTGGCGTATTAGCACGCCTGATTTATGTTAAACGAAGATTATCCCTATCGTTCGTAATAAATACTGCGCTTTGACGCGGTGTATATTTTCAGATCCCTAACTATTTGTTTGCAATATAATCATAAGCATGGTCGTGTTTAAAAGCAACGAGTTCAGCTAGAACGTTCCAATCAAGCTATATCGTGATTTATTGTCAGTGACGCGACTCGTTTTTTGATACGTGAGGCTCGAATGTTTTATATTTTGATAAATCACGGTGACGAATTTATCTGCTAGTATTATCACTCGTTTGAAAACGGTAGCAAACCTTGCTTGTGGAATAATTCGATTAATAATAAATGTGAAAATATACAGGGTGTCCCATATACCACGGATAACCGATTGGGAAGTAATTTTATATCCAAAGTAAGTCCAAAAGGAAGAATAACATTTTTTGGTTTGGCGCCTCGTTTTTGAGATAGATGAGTTTAAAGATCAAGAAGTGGAATTGGTAGATAGAGTGTGTGTGGTGTGTGTGTGAGGCCACAAGAAGGTAGAGTGGGGACACAACTTAATCTTCTGATGCTTCCTGGGCAATATCAAAAAATATAAAATCCCGAGCGGATATTATATTTATAACCAAAATAAATAGGTCAAATGCGAGATGACAAAGACATTAGACCAATTGAAGAAAGTTGTTAAAATACATTTAAATTTAACTTCGATTTCTTAGAATTGACATGGACAATTTTGAATCATGAAAAATTCATAATGTATCTACTTGTAGTCATATATTAATTATAATCTTTCACAATTGTGCTTGGTTGCTCTATTGCCAAAATTTTTCCATACATTTAATATTATTATAGTTTTCTCAATGGCCTGCCACAATCGTTTGCATACACTATAAATACTTAAAAATTGCACTACAGTAAGTAGAATACTCTTTATTTTCGCCTTTCTTTCTACTAGTCTTTGTACTTCTGATCATAGCTACAGCCTGAAAGTCATTACAATTGCAAATACCATTGTCACCAAGAAACTCATAATTTCAGTCATATGTATTATCAACGTCACGATAATATGTTTTCAGTGCTGCGAAAACTGTCTAGGTCACGATCTATCGTTACTTTGTCTGAACTAATTTGCATAATTTCCCTCGCCTTAGAAGTTCATTGTAATATTCTCCGCAAACTTGCATCATATATTCTGAGACAATAAACATAAATTAACCTTGTGTACTAAATTTAAAGTGAATATCATAAAGATATAGTGAATATTAAATTTTATCAATTAAACAACACGAATACGGCAGAAACAAATATGAAACAATACTTTTTTTCTGTACAATTTAATTCCTCTCATGATAGATAATTAGACTTCGGATTTTATAACAAAAATGAGTAAGTACAATTTAAAACAGTGACAAAATTAGAAAACTTTAAGAGAATTAATATATTATTTGCACTACATTAAAATTATTAGTGAAAACATACATTTATATTTAGCTTCTGTGTCTTGCAAATCGATCCACAAGCTTTTTATTTTGCATAAACATCCGGGAGTCTGTTGGTGATCAAATTCTTCATTTGTTACTGTGTGCGAAGGTGTTATATGCAAACAATCGTGATAGTTTTCATTGTCGATATGCTTGTACGATATGCTTAGTATGAAGATGAGGGCATGATTGACGATAATGACGTCAGCAGCCTTTGTAACTGACACATCATGACAAACAACAACCGATTGTTGTGATATTAATTGCTTGTCTAGTAATGGAGCATTATGCCTGTTGCCGATGCATGAATGTTTCTCTAATCTTTTCTACACATATAGTGTTGTATAATAAGGTACATATGTGTATGTACATGCGAACGTGTCGGCCATTTTGAACAATACGTGACGTCAGTGAGACTTGACTAACAATAGAGAAATATGCGGAAGCGCACTGCAGTCGCGTCGTTTGCTGAATATCGATACTTTGCTTGAATTAGAATAGCGTTAGAATACTATACTTGTACACTACAATTAAATTATTTATGTGTACGCTTGTTTTATCGATTCACCATGCAAGGCCAGTTATTTGTGGATACTATACTAAAATATATTCATTTTCCTTTCAACAATGCAACGGCGGATCTTGGCATGGGCTTTGTGGGCTGCAGCCTAGGGCCCCCCTCGCAGTTAAAAAGAAATAAAAACAATTTAAATTAAAATCATACGAAAAAGTTAATTATACAAAACTTGTTGGTACCTAGGCTTAATTGGGTAGGCCAAACAGTGTCAGCTCAGGGCCCCAAGATTAACGGTCCGCCGCTGCAACAATGTAACGACCTCAATTATTATAATTTATTACATATACACACATATATAATTATTATACTATTATTATATAATATATAATTATTATAATTACAACAACTTTAGTATACAAAGAGTAAACTTAAAAACCTCACTTTACGTAATAATACCAAACGAAATGATTAGATTACGTTACTGAGGGGCGACTTGATTCACGATTGTAATTTCTATTGATTTAAAAAGTGCTATTACAAAATCCTTAGTCATGAAACACAAACATTTACACAGAACTGAATACTTACTTGAAAAATTACAATAATTGCAGTAGATAATGCAATCATTTCTACTTGTAATCATAAATATCAGTATTATCTCTATAAATTAATAACTACAACGAATTGGCAACAGTATACAATTGACAGGTAATCACAATCAACAGTAATATAATATTAACTGCGGCAGCCACAAGTTCATTAGATTGATGCAACAAATACAGTACGATTTTGTATCTATGTATATGTTTATCCGATCTCGTTTGGAATCAAAATGGTCTGGATAACCGGCTCGCATAACTGTTTATTCATTCGTACAATATATGATGTTGTTCATTGTACAATGAATAATTATAATGCTCGGATAATACACAATTTTTATATTGTGTATTAATTTTTTTATTAAACGCGTCACATGGCCGGGTCGCGTCGGAAGGGGAAGGTAGAGTGAGGATACAAATCTTAATCTGACGACTGTAAATTGAAGTTACATTTCAAGCAAATGCTTCCCACATTTCCTAATTGCGTCTGCAAAACTAACTAAATCTGTTTAACCCATAAGATCATTTCGAAGAGGATGATTTACTTTACGGTCCTGGAATGGCTTAACTCTTCAAATCGATTTTTTAGCTGTAACTACGTTGAAACTTCATCAAAAACTTTCGACGCGTTTTTCTTGAAAACAAGTCTTTTAAATCGCCGCGCAGGATAACTCGGGAACTATTTAGTCGACAGATTAATTAAGGTCCAAACCGATTTCTGTCGTTGTGAAGTTTTTCCAAGCATTGCATGTATCTCGAAGTTTACTTTTCATTTGTGTTTTCGACAGAGAACACAAAATCAATTTTTCTGTTAAGAAAAAAAAAAGTTCATTTTTCTGTCAAACGTTAAAAACATTTTCAATTTTTCATGTTTTTTAGAGATAGGAGTAATCTCAGTGTAAACTATCCAACTTTAAAAAGAGAATTTATCATTTCTCGCTGTCAGTTGATTGTGACAGATGCTGCGCTGCACGCCGGCAATGGCTACATGGCTGGAATAGGTTGACACGATTCTACACTGCCCAATAAATGTTAGAGAAATTCTCTACAATATTTTTATATACCATATTATATGCAATCAATATACGCAGCTACCATAGATGCACGATTCCCAATGTGTATTACAAGTAAAAAGACCCCGAACGAATACAAACACAAACTGAAAAGGAATCGAACATAAATGTAGGCAACAGCTTTAATAAAAAGTGTGTATGTAGTAATCCGTGATAGTGAATGAATAACGCCATTTAAGTATTCGCGATTCGGTACGAAAAGGCATTCATTATAATGAAGTTTCTATGTAGAATCATTTTCAATAGAAATAAAATAAAAAGGTTACCTTTGTGCTTTGTGCTTTGTTGATGTCCGTTTAATTCGAAACAAAGCCTTCTACAATACCGTGAATATTTTAGGAAAATTCGCTTTTACATCTGTAGGAGAATTCTTATGACAGTGGTGACTTCTGAGGTCATTTGAAGTAACTTTTTCCTTTGCAAAAATGTTCTTAACGAAAAACACAATGGCAAAGCCACACTCAGCGTCACCTGTCGCAGAACCCGAATCCGTTCACTATAGCTGCGCTCTGATTGGTCCGTGTTTTTCGCTAATAACTTCTTTACGAAGCCCATGTGAAATTTTCGGCAAGGAAAAAGTTACTTCAAATGAACTAAGGAACCACCTCTTTTAAGATTCTTCGACATTTTTGGTACATCCAGTATACGTACTTGTAATTTCTGATATGGATGGCACAGGGTGAATATATTCTCGCAATGTATGTCCTCAAAACCTCTTGATTTCCTGAAAATAAAATACATACAGTCAGTACTGTGAGAGGTAATTCACCTGTCTCAAATCAGTTTTAACTGGCATGCTCGTGTAAACTGACGGTTTTCATGGAAATGAGATACGTACAGGCTTAAAAAAATTCGCTGGATTTATTCGATTCACGCTTTTAAACGCAGAAAACGCGGTTACGATGCCGCAGTTTTAAATTCCATTTAGAAAGTAAATTATTTCGGTGCTAATGAAGTTATTCACGGTCAACAATCACAAATTCACGCATGGACAATCTAGAAAACCCGCGGAAAAATGGTTTTATACGGAACACCGGGGAATTTTTCGGCGGAACATGTCGTGTCAGCGTTACGCAAAATCCGTAAGCCTAGAAAACGCGAAAGTTTCGAGAACGAAATGAATGTTCACATTGTTCGTTAACTTGCGATAAACATGTATAATCAAAGATGTCTTACTTAGATTACTTTCACACTTCAATCTTTTAACAGCTTTTAATGTTAACCCAAGAAGACTCGTTAGATTTAGTTCACTTTTCATGTAACGTACAATTACATTAATGAAAACAGTGTGTTGCAGATGAGAGTTATTTAGAATAAAATGACTCAAAAATTAAGCATTTTTTCTGAATGAATCAATTACATATTTGAAAGTTGAATCTTTACAACAAGTGCTTAAAATTTGTTCTACCATTTTTTTGGCCATTTTATAGAACAAAAATGAGGAACAAGTTTGGTCGTGCAAGGCCTTTGCGGTGTACCTCATATTATAAGTCAATAAATCGACTAGAAAAAATCGTAGATCAAGTTTTAAGCATTCGTTGTAAAGAGGAATCTTCCGCCTTTAAATCTATGGTGGTTTCAGTTACTAGAAAAATTTTTCAATGTTTTTACAGACGTTTTGATCTGCAATATTTTGGACGAAAAACAGTGCCTTCAGTTTCAGTCGCTGTATCATGCAAAATATCTCAGTCAGATAAAAACGAAGGATGGATGGCAAAGGTAGAGACGTTAAGCTTTAAAGCGAGTTCCATATCTGGACGATTTTTTTAGCGAAATGGTCACAGATTTTAGTGTTCAAATACTGTATGCATCTACTGTACGTTTTTTTCCACGCTTGAAATAAAATTCACAATTTCTATTCATGGAATTGCATCAATTTTAATTGAATAACATACGTTTCCGGCGTTTAACTACGCCAGTGATAATGGATTAAATTCACGGCTACAGTTAGAATACTGCTTAATAATCAAAGAACGTAATCGATCAAGATTAGCAGCGGAAGCCGTTGACGGGAATTATTCGCAAAAAGAATAATTTTTCACTGTTCCGTAACGAAAATGAAACAGCCAGTCGCCGATAAAGGTGGGAACGACAGATATCGTTTCGTTGTAATTGCGTTATCGTTTTCTTTCGTTTTGGTTGCCCGGTATCGTGTATATCTTGTTTACAAGTAATACATCTTAATTTTCGCATTTAACTAGCGTGATAGGTGCAACCCCGTGCATAAAGCGTTCGCGTGACTAAATCGCATCTTATATGACCTACTCCAGAAAAATAAAAGATACCGGGTCCGGTATAATTCAGCTGAACGAGAGAGAAATATGTAGATTGTCGACGCCACGCCGTTGTATCATCGGTGCACGATAGATCGTTGCACGGGATTTTTTCTCGCATCAACCCGATAACCGAACATTTCCTGCAGCTATCAGTTTTGCATTAATTCCGCGTTAGCTGTCGCTTTCAGTGTATCGGCCGCTGAAAAATTTGTATCGCTTGCGAATGGGGCGAGTGAAATTTGTAGGGTCTATCTCTCCGCGATTTTCTACGGTTTTTTTTTTCATTATGTGCTATCACGTAGCATACAATGTCCCGATAGTAGATGTCAGAATAAGATAAATTTTGTGCTCTAAAAATTATTCTAATCCTTTCGCCAATCTACAACATTAATTTTATAGAGTTCACTTCTGGTAAAGCATTTTATCGAAATATCTGTTGCAATTTAATTTACTTGCATTCATAGAAACTTTACAGAGCATTACATAATCTTGAAGTGAATTATATCAACGTAGATTCGACCAGATTTACTCATAATCTGATAAAAGATTGAAATTAATATTTTGCCACGATGAAATTTAAATATTGTTAGAGGAATGATTTAAATATATTATGCTACTGTGAACCCGGACGAAAATATCGAATACGATAGTATCAGTAGTATAAAGTAGCATGTTTAGTAGTATGTTTAGTAGTATGTTTAGTAGTATGTTTAAACCACTCGGTTTAAAACAATAATAAATAAATAAATGTTATGTTTATGGAACTGTTGAGAACGGACTCCTCAAAAATTACTAATTTCCTCGCACGTTTCGTAAACATCACTCAATATAAATTCTGTAGACGATACATTAACGTCCGAGTAAAATAATAATCAGATTTCGATAAATCGCGATATTTTTGTCTCAGATATAGCCATTAAAATTATATGGGCAAGATACTTGTTAAAAGTTACTTTTGGTCCAGTCTCATAAACATTCGTACATCGGAAAGCCAATCAGCGAAGTTAATTTCGGTTGATATCGAATTATAATGAATGGTTTCAATTAGGACTGAATAAACAAATAGCAGCGAAAATGGCGATTCAGATCATTCTGCATTCCCATTGGTAGACTCTTGACCGTTAAATCGGTAAAATAAATGAACGCGAAAGCGTCGACGGATTTATCGTTGATTTAATCGGCGCACGTCACAAAACCGCGGCCATTCAAAGGCACGAACACGTTGGGAGAAAACATTATTCTCGCGAAATACAAATAAACACTACCCGATGAATGATTAGCAACTGCAAGAATACATGCTGAACATGTGAACGAACTATGAATTTTATTTTATTTCATAATACGTTCTTAAAATGGTTTCTATATCATATATTTTACGAATATCCAATTTTTCATTGAATCATTAATCAAACATAATCAACAACTCGTAACGTTATTTATAGAATTATGCACTCGTCCGATATTAACCTATTCGAGGATACTGGTACATACTATATGTCCGTATATTTTCTTTTTATATTAATGTTATTCTCTACATAAAACAAAGTTAAAATTTGTTGAATAACAACAGAATCACTACAGAATTTCTCAACGATAAAAATAAAAATTTGAATTCTCTCTAATTTAGAAAACTCGTCCCCGAAGAAGGTTAATTAAAGTAATATCTACAATGGAACATTTACGAGCTCATTTTTTTATTTTAATATTTGGAGTATTAAAACGGAACCCGTTATGACAAATAGTTTCGAAGGGAGAATTAACCTGAACTTAATCTTGCCCGGACTCCATCAACTCCGTGCAAGCAGGATTTTCGCGAACAAGAGCCACCTTCGAGGCTTGCGAATCGGGCGGTAAGTCACGCGACATCTAAAGCCATAAAAGAGCGAACACGAGGCTTTATGCGAGTAAAGTACGTGAACTCGTTCTAATCGTGTAGGAATCGGGTAGGAAAGGTAATTGTGACAGTAGCTCACTCACCGATTACCCCATAGCGAGACTGTAGCTCTTTTGGGGCGTGGCTTTAATAATACGTGACTGTTGGAACTTAGCCCACTGCAATTGAATCGTGTGAGTAGCAGCTTTGGCCTGGTCTACACTAGCATTATACATCAATAGCTTTCCATTGGCTGACTGCCTGAGAGTCCTGTCCCAATGAAACCTTGACCTAAGAATAGGAGTTAGGTTGCCTGCCCCTTACTGTCCCAGTAAGTCTTCAATCTTAAAACACCATTTTATATCTAGGTTTCTGTCTTCTATAATCTAGATTAACCCTGAAGTATCAATGACTATTCTATCTCATTGTGTGGCTCACTGAACCCTTTATCACAATGAGATCTTAACCATGGATCTTCTAAATGTTGCTATGCTCCAAGTCCCGAAGATCTTCTCTTTTTGGTTACTGGTCATCCGATAGGCTTAACAGTCTTGAACTATCAGGCCAGAACCATCGATGACCGCTCCATCTCATTGTCTGGTTTACCAAGCCCTTTATTCCTATAAATCTTAACCACGGATCCTCTAAAGGTTGCTATGTATGTTTCAAGTTTCTAGCATCTTTCAATCTCTTTGGTTTCTCTTTTTGGTTACTGGTCATTCGATGGCATAGTCTCAACAGTCTTGAACCATCAGCCCTGAACCATCAGCCCTGAACCATCAGCCCTGAACCATCAGCCCTGAACCATCAATGAATGTTCTTTCTCATTCACTGGCTTGTTAAATCCTTTATTCCAATAAAATCCTAGCCACGGATCTTCTAAGCGCAACAATGTTTCAAGTCCCAAATATCTTTGAAGCTCTTTGGTTTCTCTTTTTGGTCACTGACCATCTGATGGCTTCGTCTTACCAGTCTTATCCAAGTACGGAGTTTGCAAGCGACAACCCTCTTCGAGATTCACGAACCAGGCGACGAGTCACGCGAACAGCCAAAACCATAAGCGAAAAGGGGGCACCGGTGCTGTGTGAGTGAAACTTGTAGAGGGACTCTAGCCGTGTTGAAATCGCGCAGCGGCGATATTCGTGACAGTGCTTCATGTGCGGATTACCCCATCACGAGACTTTGAGTCTTTTGGGGCGTGGTTTTACCGGCGAACGACTCTTGACACTTGGCTCCCCGAAATTGCTCATGTGAGCTCGGCCAGACTTATATTTCATTTTTATCGCGTTCCCCGACATCGAAGCCAACGAACTGTCGGCTTTGTAGCGAATGACGCGCAGGAATATGGATTTATTTTCCTATTGATGTTTAATACAGATTAGTTCACAACAAGGATACGCGAATGGATCTTTCAGTAAAGTGACGTAAACCAATGAAATACATTTCTTAAATTTTCAACACGAGCCCAGAGAAAAGATTCTGGAAATAACGTTTAGCATATCTGTACACGGTGTACAGTAACCTAATTCTCGTAACTTCTTGAATAGCTGAAACCAGCTAGTGCAATTTGAAAAATGTTATTCAGTTTGAAAAAGTGTCCCGATATCAATGCGAGTGCCGGTAGACAAATCGATATGAAGAAATTTAGTAGGACAGAAAATGTTTTGATCCACGACTTACTTGAACAAAATATTTGTCCGTGTATATCAAGCGTCGCGTGACACGGCTTTACTCTCGCCGCCGCGCCGTAGATATTTCTTTCTATGTATATATTTTTTCTATTTTCGTGGCACGTCAGCCTCCACCGATGTACACGACCGATCCATTTGTCCGGGAAATATCAATTCCGGTGCATCGATACAGGGAGCCAGCACGTACCCGGCGATGAAGTTGTATCTGCGACAGAAAAACGTGACTGGAGAAGATATCCGAAGCAGGTTCTCCTCGTTATCGCGAGCTTGATGAATGACGCGAACAATGGAACCACATAAATCAAGTTCTGCGTGATCGCGTTAACGGAATCATAAATATTCACCTTGGTGTCCTTGATACGTTTTAATCGGCGCGGCGGACTCGCGGTACGCGAAGAGGAAAGGGAAAAAGAAAGAAGCTAAAACGCGGCAGAAGGAGAAACACGCCGAAACAAATAACGAACTCGGTGATACGAGTAATGGAATACCGTCGTGTTCGAACTTATCATTTCTATCAAGCATAGCTGTACAGGCAACCATGACTGATGACTAGGTTATGCTTTTGTCGGAATTTTGTAACGCTAGATATGAATTCATAAATTACAATTAGATGCAAATAGTAAAACATTATTCTCTGTGTACATGGCACACTTATTATTGCCACATTATTGTCCTTATTGATCAATATTATTATTATTTACTCTTAAATCCAGCCTCAAGACCAAGGAATGGTTTGCAATTTCCAAATGCTTAAACCACACTCACCATTCTTCAAACACACAACTTATTCTGCCCCTCCTCTTTTATCCTCCCTGCTCTTCCCTTACTTTCTTTAACTTATGCACTACTTTCTTCAACCAGTCTATTTTCTTTTCTCTCTTTCATACCGCATAATACCTCCTCTAAAGTACAGTTTCCTATCCTTCTATATCCTTCCTTTCCTCTAACCAATATCTATTGTAACTACATTTCCGTATTTTGCCGTAGCAATTAACTTCTAACTATTTTTCTCACCCCTTACAGTCTGGTACTCCGGCAACCTACACAGGGTGTTCCAAGAATGTTGTACTACATTACCATGCATTTCTCATTGCCATACTTGCTTCTCTGATCCAGCCCTTTATGTTCTCATGCTCTGCACGACGTATTATGAACAATGTTAATAATCTCGTTTTAGTCTCGTATTTTTAGTTTCAAAAGCGAAATTTACAAGTTTAATTGCTTATCTTGTTGCTATATTGAATATTCAACATTATGTTAATTTGAGACCAAGAGAAAAATTAAATTAGCAAAACGCGGGACGCGTGAAGGTTTATGAGACTCTTAAATCATTTTTAGTTAATGAACCGAGTGACATTTTTTTTCAAATAGCATAGTTTAGAAAAGTCTTCAAGATTATGAATCTGCGTTTCTTTTAGTCTCCTTTTTACGAGATTCTAAGGTCACCTATAGTTTGTTATAAATTGACCTATAACTTTTTTACGCTCATCAAAAGATAAAAAAGCTAATGTAGAAACGAGTGCAGAATCGTAAAATATTCTTTCCTTTCTAGTAAAGGAGAAGTATCCGAACAGAAAGGCATTTCTCGTATGACTTTATTAACGTTGGGTATTTTGCAAATCGATGATTAGTATTATCATTTTTGTTACTTCACATGACAAATATATGATCATTCGTATAAAATCTGTGAACATTCTTTCCATACATGAGTTTTTATAGAAAAGAAAATAGTGTTCTGCAATGAATTGTCATTTCATTGCCTGTATTGATAAATGTATGGAAAATGGCGCACATCGCATGCTGCATATTGTGTAAGACAATGTCTTTTGTATATTTTCTAAAATTAATGTTTTGTTAAAACTTCTTCGCCGAGAAGTGGAATAGAACAATTGTAATGACAGGATTAAAACTACAATTCAAACTGATTGCCAAACTAGGAAAAGAATTTGCAGATGAGTTCAGCATTCAACCAAAAAACGGAGAACGGAATTCCAATTTAATTTCCGCGATATCAATATCACAGCATAAAATAGAAAGCAAATTCCTGAAAATGAATTGCTGCGTCGTCGTTTCTTTGCGAACATTACTGTAAAAGTGGAATTAATTATCTACGGTTTCATTCGTGTCTCGGTATCGATGTGCGTCGCTTGGTGACCAATGGGTGGCAAATATTTGATTAACGTTCAAGAGAGGAACAATGCGGACGCAATGTACGTGCGTCGATGTAGGAATTGCATATTCGTCGGAGAAATAAAATTTAACCGGTCTTTTCGATAAAGAATAATCTATTTGACTCCGACCGATTGTTACACCTATGATAACTTCTGATTACTCAAAATAAAATATCGAATTCCATCCTGCTATCTCTCAAACAAATTTTCAAGAAAATAGATTAACATATAATTGAAAAAATATGAACAAAAAAGTACTCTTTCGCAAGATACTGTTTGCACAATTGCTTTCGCTGATCTATTCCATATTAAAAAATACACAACTTTGAACTAGTCTTCTAGCTCTAATAGTTTCCGAAATATTCGAGCAAATAGGGTTCCGACTCCCAACTTTGAGGACTGTTTTTACCCGTCCAATGTGCACGATAGCCGAACAAAAAAATATGTGTCCAATATATTTTTAAGAACTACCCTTTGCCAAAGTTTCATCAAAATCGGTTTGTATCACTTCGGTATATCCCCTTGTAAGTGTAAAACCGATCGCACGACCGATAACGAACTTGGACAGGCACGGCCGGATTAAAGAGTGCAACGATACCGTTGGGATAATTCCCTTCGAGCGGCCATTATCGAATGATTGACGAGACGCACAGTGCGTATCGTTTTCATTCGGGACCGAAATTTTAGCTCGATCAAGATCGATGCATCTATTGGGTAAACAGCGGCCAACTACACGATGCATCGATACGGTTTAGAATCTGCGGGCAGGTATATGGGTCGATAAAGTGGTTTCAACCACATTGTAATATACGCATTGAAATATTTGTCACCCGTTCTCCGCTATCATAAATCAAATTCTGCGAGATCGTCTCGGTGGGAATTGTTGCACGATCGTTTAGGATTTTCCCCACCGAACATATCTCGTTTAATTGTTAAACAGCGCCGCGGATACATCGGAAACCAGATTCAACTGTGAAACTCGGTCGTGTGTAATCCACTCAATCATAAATTACAATGTTCGAAATGTCGAACATTTTAATTTCCGATTTAATTCGATGCTCGTAACGCGGCGGAATCGATAAAACACTTGTATTAATATTGGCCGACGCGTTTCATACTGTCTGACAATTTTTCGTTGCATAGTAAAAAAAACTTCATATTCCTCTTGTATGCGATTACTCGCGTAATTACTATATTTAATGCTTTCGAACTCCATGAAAAATGAATTTCGTATGAAAGATGAATTTTCATTATACATATATATACATCAAAGGAATACGGAGTATCAATTAAAATTTGTAATTTTGTCGCTACGTGTGTATGATCGAATCCGTTAAATCATGCAATATGCAATATGGGAGGCAATAATGAAAAATGGATTTTTCTAGTTAGCCGGAGCAAAAGAACACATGTGTGTGTGGCTGCAGCCAAATCCACAGAAGCTGGGCACATCAATTCTATACGAGATTTTTGTTTAATGTTAATCAACTGTAGTCTGCTTCTGATACGCTATCGGCAAATCGGATCGCTTAATGAGAGCATTGTTAGTCCCGGAATTGCTAGATAGGTTCACTTAACGCAAAGTTAATTCGACTTTGACGAGATCCGATTTAACATACGAAGATGAAACTTTGATCAGACTGTCGAACGTTTTCCATCGCGATCTATGTATATTTCTATGAATTATTGATAATCGCACCAGCAAGCGAACGCTTGAAATATTGATGCTGCATCAGAAGTGGTACCTGCAAGTTGCAGTGCCGCCTTTGTTTGCAACTCTGAAGCCTCTGGACGGTCAAGGATATTGTTTTCTTATTAATCTTCGAACAGGTCGCACGAGAATAGGCGACGCTATTTAGTGACGACCTCCAAATTCGTTCCATCGAAGCTGCAAACTTAAAAAGCTACATTAAAAATATATTAAATGAATTGGATAAAAATGGTACAGTCGGGTAAGGAGATCAATGTGCCCGTAAACCAAATTGATCATTCTTTATACCAATCAATAGGGCCCCCAAAGTAAAGCCTCTGTAGCAAGCTTCATGTCAGTAGCCCTACCACAAGGGTAGTTATAGGGTGAGCACGGTTTCACGAATTATGCTCTATTTCTACTGTTCTACTTTTCAAAAAATTACAAAAAGTTTATGATCGTTCTGCCAGATAGCACACACAAATGTAAATTTTTTCCGAATTTTTGACTGCAAAATCGACTTTTAAAAAATATTCGGTGCATGATCCAATCCTGGTTAAAAGAGAGTTAGGTCTGGTTCGAAGCAAAATTCTAGTAGTTTCGTATTCTATGATTTTTATAAAATCTATAAAGTTAAAATTTAAATAAAACGTTTTAGCCGCAGTTTGGAAAATGTCGACAATTGAACAAGAAATTGACCTAAACAGGCTTTTCCAGTTTCCAATTGGTCACATTCAAGCTGCTTAACGAATCGAATAAAACGCGAAGAGATTTTACGAACCACGTGACAACAACCGTTCCACCGTTCTAGCCAATAATCGAGTCAACCGACAACTATTAGATTACGCTTATCGCGTGCCCGCCAGACAAACGTGTAAATTTACGATGGAGATCGAAAATTCATCTCGTGTACGTTGTAATCCACGACCCGGTCGAAAACTTTGAAAGCCCTTTGGAATTGTTAATCGAGTGGTTAGAAAATTTAATTACTTCCAACCATAAATATTCATAGTATATATTCTTGAAATTATTTTTATTACGATTAAATCTTTCAGTCCAGAACTAGCCAGCTGCACCGTATCAATTTATTCATTTATTTATAGTGGTTGACAAGCACTTAAATTGCATTTCTCCAAATAAATACAACATAAGTCAATGAAATAAATAATTGGAATCAAATTAATATCTATATAAAAAGGCTAATTTAATTTTTCAATAAAGTAGAAACCTGTACGTACATAATATTAATTCCTATTTTCGTGAGATGGTTTGAGGTTACGTCACGTTATCAATTCATGAATTTCATTTATGGGTATACAATATTTTTGTACTGTACTTGTTACCTTCCGTATTAAAGAATACAATTATACTTCTTGATAACGGTTCATATGTCAAATGCAATGTCCCAGAAATATTACAACCGTTCATCGATATCTTTGATCACGTTTAAACGAAATAATATACAGTATGGTACAATGGATTGTAAATCGTGATATCATAACTGAAAATAACTCGAAATGATATCGTAACTTTTCGTCTCACGAGACTTCATTTCCCAGAACAATGAATTTGGAAATCGTATCAATCACAACGTCGATATGAATTGAAATCCGTTACACTAGGTATCAGTCAAATGCAGTCGATTGATATCCATTTTTCTGAAAAATGTAGTTTTGCACGATGAGAGTTAACATTTCAACTTATTTCAAACTACAATGTCTTTTTCACTAAAGTTGTAACGCGATTTATGATTTAACGTGTAAAGTTTTAAGTGAATTTTGGTTACCTGCAAATCGTTGAAATTTCTTATAAGCCGTTGAAGATATAAGACAATTGTGTTAACTTGAAAGTCTATAGTTGTTGTTAGGAACAATGAACAATTGTCGGGAACAGGTAAATAGACAACGACGTATAGTCACAGACGAGGTATAAGAATTGACCAATCACCATATGGGGTTTCGTGTCTCTCACACAATAACAACAGGTTTCCTTACGCCCTCTACGCTGACGGACGATAAATGTTGAAACTAGATCCACGAAAACGGTTAACGGGTTAAAAATGGCTAATGAGTTGCGTCTGTGATGTTACGACTATATGTTCAAATTATATTTTTTGATTTGATGTTATTATGTTATTTATCTGCAATTATTTCTTTATGAGTACAATATTAATAAACATTGATACCATATTTTCGAATTATAGAAATTCATAAATCTTGAACGTGAATCAGCTTACTCCACACGTACATATAATTATTATTCGCATTCCTCTACAACTTCTAACACTATTAATACGCATCTCTTTTGAATATAGCTTGTAACTGAATTTAAAAAAGCGTTTAAATTGAAATTTACTATATGTATATTTTCATGTATATTCCATTTAAACAAAATAATTTTAGCTACAAAAAAGTTTTGCAAAATATCGAATAGTAAAAAAAGTAAAATTCAAAAGAGTTAAGAATTAATTAATTAATAATTATGTAGTGGATCTATTTTACCACTAACTCAGATCGTACCTGATTGTATTATTTTTTCACATTTGTAGAATATTTGTACAACATTTACATTTGTGCAACATTTACATTTGTGCAACATTTACATTTGTGCAACATTTACATTTGTGCAACAGTACGACACGTACAGAATCGAACACTATGCATTTATCGAGCTCGATTAAACTCGTCCAGTCATAGAGTAGGCAAGATTCGTTATCGAAACCGTTGTCCGTAATTTAGTCTTCTTTCTTCTCCGATTTATACCGAATTTAAATTCATTTTAATCAGAAAACATGTTTAATCGGCTGGTAATATTTGCATTGCAATATTTTTAATAATAGAAGGGTTCGGATCTGATTGTTCATTATTAATAGGCAATGTGTTACGATGTTGCTTTTTGTACTCTCTCCTGATCGTGGCCTTGAGTGGCCAATAATGTAAGCTTCTAAGCATTGTTCATTAATAAAAATCAAATTTTTGTTATAATTTATTATCATGGTTTGAAAATATGAATAATAAATTATAAATATTTTTTAATCAAAATGAGTCCCAACTCGCCATAAATAGAATAACCATAAATAGAATAAGAAGGTAGTTGAGGAAGTGTGTAGGAATAAATTAAGTGTCTGTGGGTATAGCATACAGATTGTGAAGTTAGCTCTTCGTTGCCTCGATAATGGCGAAGGTAGGAGTCGCTACAACAAGAGGCGACACTTAGAAATCCATATTGTTTGTAAGTAGAACTTTAAACAACAGCTACTCTATTTAGTAATGGTTATGTGATATGTAGGATGTAGAAAATAATCGATAACCTTCAAAAATAACTTAATTGTCTTCGAAATCTTAACTATTAATGCGTTACATACAAAGGTAGTACGAAGTTGTTGCATATGAAGTGTTTGGGTTTAGAATATAAATGTTATGAACGTTTTGATCAAGACATAATATTAGGAAATATTATTAGTAAATGCTATTAAGAAATACATACTGTTAGGCTTATTATACGAGGCGTCTAAAAAATGTTGTACTTTCTTGAATGAGGTGATCTCTCAATTCATTTGTAGTAACGTTTTGCTTTGCGAAAATGTTCTCCGCGACTTTGTTAATATAACCATATCGAGTACAAAATGTGACTGTTATACGTTGCATTATAAAAATTGAAAAACTGAATTTATATGGATTTCTCACAATTCTTATGACTAGATTACGGATCTTTATGCACTCTTGGCTCATGAAAATGTTTAGAAAAGGCCGGAATATAAAGTTCGATAGAATTTTGTACAATTTTTATTTGTTTTAGATCTGCAAAGACTGTTCTCATGAAAAATAGAATTTTATTTCATTCCATTTTCTTAAAACTTTTCTACCAAAATTGAAAAATGCATAAACATCCGCAGTCTACTTATGACAATATGTGCTTGAACAAACAAGTTTATCCAATAAATTGTAAAGGAAGCATCTTTGTAATTTCAATAATTATGAAATAAAAAATGCGAAACCGGTCATTTGATCGATTGTGGTACAGTTAGCGAAAAACACGGACCAATCAGAGGGCGGCTACCTGCTCGGCGACAAGTCTCGCTGAGCGTGACGTTGGCATTGGCTGAGCCGGAATCCGGCCACAGTAGCCACGCTCTGATTGGTCTGTGTTTTTCGCTAATAACTCCTTAACAAAGCCGCGGAGAACATTTCTGCAAAGGAAAAAATTACTTGAAATGTTCTGAGGAATCACCCTTTTCAAGGAAGTACATTCTACGGTACAAAGCTTATCTTTAAAATCCATTCTTCAGTTTGTATTGAAATAGTTCATTTTACTTTTAAATCAAGTTTATTCGAATATCAGTTAATGCGATTGTTGTGTATGATTTTAACATCGCATTGTGCGATGTTCTATCAACACATGGTGGTAAATAAAAGCACTATTTGTTGTTGTTGAATGTTAGAAATGCAGATGACAGTCCTGTAAATGGTGCAATAAAAATTATAATTCGATGACAGAATATGTTGATTATAATAATGCTTATTTTGAAGAATAAGTTTTAGAAAGAAATTAGGTTTGTTTGACGTTACTGTTGAAGATCTAACATTTTATATGCAATAACCTAACAATTAGACGATATTTCTAGCTCTATGCCTAACAACGTCCATGCTGCTAATGTTTTTCCATCTTCAAGAGTTAGCAAAACAAACAGAGGTTCCGAGTGAAATGGAGTACACTGCTATTCTTGAGATACGTGGGAACGTTGCTCCATGTTTTAAGTTGGAGCTAAACATTTCGCAAACGACTTACTTTGCACGAAATCACAGAAGTCCCGGGTAGCGCTAACCAGAGTGTTTTTTCCCACCGAAGGTAAATATCAATTTTAAATTTTCTTCACTGGCTATTCTCCAACGTCCAGAGCACCCTTTTCAGTAACGATTAACCGAATCGATGTAAGTCCATTCGAATCCTCTCTCGCAACAAGCAAAAGACCTATTCTCATGGAACGGGAGTCTGTATTTCGTAGACACGAATTCACCATGAAATCCAGCAAACCGCAGAAGCTTATTTACCGGAACGGTTCCTCGGCTTCCTCCTCGACTCTCTCTCTCTCTCTCGCCCCAGGCATCGTCGAAGACACGCCATTCGAATCTCGGGTCTAATCGCGGCTGCGGTGAACGCGACGCGGTTTAATTTTTCCTCGAAAATTAACACCGACATTCACTGTTCACCGAAAACACCAGATGTCCCTTGTAATTGTTATTACGAAATGCCCGCCGCCGCTCCGTGATAATTCGAATAATTACTTGAAGGGTATTGTACGAACGAAAGACATTCCGTTGCTGGACGCCATATTCTGCGTCGAGCTGCGGAGTAGTTAACATACCTTCATGCTGTTTCCTCCAAAAGTGTGATGGCTGTGAAAGGACTAGGTTGGGAAAATTCCTAATTCTGCGAGAAATACTATTTCTGAATTGTTTTATGGTAATTAGTAATATTTATTCTAACGAGATAGTGCCTTGCAACCCGTAGGCTTTAAAAGTGGGTTAAATACCATTTGTTGTTTCATTGAGATTATTAAATCTTTCGCTTGAGTATTTCTTTTGGTGATTCTTTTAATAATGGTTCACCCATTTTTGCTTTACACTTTAAATCAACAAAAGTTATGTTTCATTTATAGTGTCATATTTTAAAGAAACATGTCCCTCAGCACAGATAGAAAGGGATTATCATTTTACAGTACGTAAAAAGTAGTAAAACGGTGAATTTTCATCATGGAAACCGTATATGAGGGTTAATCAATTTTTTAAGTAAATATTACACGCCAGTGTAATAACGTAAACGTTGTTCAAATTTTACGTTTAGCGTAGAAAATTATGCAAGTATATCCTGACTCTTGCTACTTGTATACTTAAAAATTGATAGTGTTCTCAATTGAGAGATTATACCCATATCAAAAGTTAAATCTACTTAATTTCTTAATTGAATTATTGTTGAAGCCAGTCTTCAAAATGAATATATTTAAGGACAAATTAAAGTAATGAGATGTTCCAATGATAGACCGTAGCACAAGTGGCAATTAAACTACATTTAATGCAAGTGCGAAGAAAACGAGAACGGAATTCGCTCGTTTATTTAGTACGTGTCAGACACTCAGTTCCTGGAGTATCATTTATTTCGAACTCCATAAAACTTTCTAGACCGAGCAAGTTCAATCGTTTCAAAGCAGTTTAGACCTTTTGTTTCGTTTTTTGTTAAAAAAAACGAGAAACTTCTATCACGTACTATGACGTACTTCGTTTAAATCTAATAAATAACCGGGAGCCATTTCGATTACGGAAAACTCATTGTTATTTTGATAATCGAAAGGAACTTTGTTTCCAAACTAGGCAAATTGATGCTCGTGCATGAAGATTTATTTCAGTTACCTTTCTCAAAAACAAAATCAAACTTAAAATATTATAGTTTATCGCATTGATGACAAGTTTTTCTTTTGCAACTTCGACTTCTTCTTAATCATCCATCTTATTATCATTGTTCTTAATCGTCCATCAGATGACAGTGATTTCGACAGTGGGGCGCAGATCCCCCACTCTTGACGCCAGGCTGCCAATCCTACTCTGACGCTTAGGTTCTGGCGGGAACGGTCAACATAGGATTCGGCCAATAGCGGAAGATCTGTAGCGCAGAGTAGGGATATCACGTGGTCCCTTCAAGTTTCTCACTGCTATCTTCTGATGGACGATCAGTACATTGAAGTAGGGTAATATGTGGTAAATCACACTAATAACATTTCTATTAACATACGCTGTATCCCAA
Source organism: Lasioglossum figueresi (assembly GCA_028455805.1). Taxonomy (NCBI): domain Eukaryota; kingdom Metazoa; phylum Arthropoda; class Insecta; order Hymenoptera; family Halictidae; genus Lasioglossum; species Lasioglossum figueresi. The sequence goes on from CM052201.1 coordinate 4,410,766, forward strand.
TAAGATTTAGTCTAGGCGTTGAGGTAAGAGTTAACTGTTTAGTGATTTTGTTATTTTAATTTTGTTTATGTCACATATACCACGTAATTATACAAAGCAATTATCAAATGTTTTCGTGCGGAGAAAACTGTTCTCTTAGATAAGAGTTAGCTGTTTAGTGATTTTATAATTTTAATTTTGTTTATGTCACATATACCACGTAATTATACAAAGCAATTATCAAATGTTTTCGTGCGTAGAAAACTGTTCTCTTAGATAATAGATAGCAATGTGAAAATATCTTTTCATTACTTCTTACGTATAAGAACATTTAAATTAACCTGACCCGAAGTAAATACTGTATAAAGTAAACGTTGTATGCTTTACTCTATTTGCCTACCTGTTTATTAGATTATACGTTAATTACTCCACAGTCCGTTTCTTAGACTGCTGTTCCATTAAAAAGTTGTCTTCGCTGCGTTAACTATTTCGTATTTCATTTTATAGGTTTATATCCTTAATAAAGAGCACGACGAAATTATAGCATACGGTTCGTTTGTTCGAAACTTTACTGTTGGAAAATGGAATTTCGCTCCTTCACGTTGAAACTTCCTTCAATCTAATAAGTTTATCTTATGTTCACTCGGATGACATAATTAGTGGGGTTGCACTTTCTTGTTCTGATTCCAGTTATTCAAACTAAATCATCTTGACTAGTGCTTTTAATGAAAGTGACCTGAAAGTGAATGAAAACCACCTGAAATTATGAAACACTATAGGTACAGTTTACATATAGATAAAATACTTGAAACATTAAACTGAAACGTTCAAATACATTAATCTATGTATAACATAGATAAGAAAATTTGAAAAGTTTGTCGAGTAATCTCTCTTTCAATAATAATTTAAACTAGTTTTTACTTTTTTTTAACGAAGAACGACGTCAGAAAATCTTTTTGTAAAATAGTGCCTGCCTTTATACTATGATTCTTATTTTGTTCTCCGGTTTTGGTAGACTTCTCTTTTTTTTGCTGTGTACAGTATCCTCTAACTTTTCTGTTTTTGTGACGCCAAAGCAACGACACTATTTATGAACAATAAAAACTGGTTTCAACACAGAAACACGGAAAGAAAGAAATGGACCATGAAAATATACAACCTTTGGCTGCATTAAACTGAATTTTTGAGGAAAGGAAAAATGGGTTGTCAGCTCTTTTGTCGGTACATCCGTGCGACATTTTTTCTTGACATTATTCGTTGCGGTGTAGATTAATAATTTTTTCACAGGAAGAGCTTTGACCCATAACCTGTCTTGGCCACCATTTTTTAACATTTCTCGTCTGTTTGGTGTAGATGTGGTTTCACGCAGTAACGAAACTGTTCGTTGGTATAATCTAAAAAAGTATATTGTTTAAAACAATATTAAAAATATTTTCGGGTGAAATTGGCAGTTTATGAGTTAGCTAGACGTCTTTGTCGCTGAGGGGCGTACCTACATCACGCAATTACCCTCCATAGTCGCAAACATCTTTATCAGCGGGTTCTTATTCAGCGAAAGCTCACATTTTGCGAATGTCGGCGTGCTCCGTAACAAAGACCGACGGGAATAGCTTACTTAGCAAATTATACTAAAAAATAATTCTCCTCTAGCCGCTCTTACGGGAGGCCACGCGAAATAACTTCGCTCGACCGAGGAATAAAGGAACTTCCGTACAACTTTTGCAAACTTTGTTCCCATGGTCTTCGCTCACGAAGGCGACCTATACATTTAAGAAGTTAAGTTCACCTTTCATTGTGCCACACGGTCGACACTATCCTTTAATATCTGATAATTATCGACGTGCGTAAATTATTCGTCTTAAATTAAACGGGTAAACGGAAAATAACTTATTCCGAGCTCATTACGTGAAACACATTCCACTATTCCTGTTTCATAAATATTCTAATTTCTGCTTTCCAAAATGAAAAACTAAAAACTTATTTATTCTATTAGGATTTATTTATTCTCTTCTTCTCTAATAACTTGAGCGAATTTTCTAATTTTGATAAATAGTACCACATCATTTCTAGGTATGTGTCAATAAAAATTTAAGATGTAGGACGAAAATTAATTTCAAAAACGAGAAGGATGTTTATATAGTTATTACTGTCTGCAGTACTGGAAATGTGAATTGCGTAATTTTTAAATTAACCTAATTCCACCTTGCGTAATAATATGTATAGATTAATTTATAATCGATTTATTTTATTCGAGATCGCGATTTAGACAGGTTTCCAATAAATATTCATTTCAATTAATTTTAATATTAATATCAAGGTAAAAGCGCTAATGGTTTTGATATACCAGCAACGCAGTAAATGTATCCATTACTATCTGTGGTTAGGCATTTAAGTAGTAAAGGTTGTCGAAACGAATGTGTGTTGAAAAGGACCGTACAATAAATTACAAATAATTCAAAATTTGCAGAGTGATTGAATTCTTCATCGAATAAAATTAATTTAAAATCTGAAAGAAGTGAACAATTAGATATGTATACAAAAGTTTTACAAAACTATCGATTGATCGTCATAAACTCCGTCAGCAGTATCAACTCCATTATCGATTGGTAACATACCTCATATATTGATTATAAACAAAAACAAGTTGAAAAGCAGACTACACTTTCTTATTTTCTTATTTGGATGTGGATTAAGTTTGTTTCTTAACCTTCTAACTGGCTTATTCTTCAATTATGAACATTTAGATAAAACACATAACATTGAAAGTGAAAGAATTATTTGTCGAAGTAAGAAGGAAATAAATATTATTCTCTCACGTGTACAGAACATGAAAATTAACAGCAATATGATGAAACTTACTGCCGGTTAATATTTCGCACGATCAGTTGACATCAAAAGCTCTTGCCATAAGAAGCAAGGTATAAAAAGGCATTATCATAGTCGACGCGATCAACGTTCCGCCGTAACGATGTAACTCCCAGCCGCAAGTATAAAATCTAACCAGCACGTCTCTCGCCCGAGATTGGTTATCCATATTTCATAGGCACGGATTTATCGCTACTGGCAACCACAACAGCTTACTTTTTACTGCGTCGCGTCTCCTCGAAAACTGCTAATTTTATAAGAAATCCTGTTTCGAACGCGGAAAATTATGCGGCTTTACGCGGCCGCGCAAAATTGTTGTATTCGCTCCGCTTCTGGCAAAATTCGTATGACAACAAAGCATACCATTCCAGGTCGCCATCGTACAGCTGAAGCTGACGAGTTGTCATTTAAAAAGCTCCTCGCGCGTACAAACGAAAACAATTGGGTAAACTTTTCCTTGCGCAAACAAAAATTTTTACCTTTCTCCTATAAAGTTTTGCCTTTTTCCTGTATTATCCAGTAGATTTGGAGAAGAAGATGTAAGAAATCCAAGTTTCGATTCTGGAGGATCAATGGTTCAAAAGTTATAATGTTTGAAGTTGAACGATTTACAGTGTTTTTAAGTGGTTAGCGCCGCCATATTGTGTGTAGCGATGGTCGCGCGCCTTACTAGACTGCGGATGTTTATGCATTTTCAATTTTTATAGACAAATTTTAAGAATGTGGCGTAAAATCAAATACTACTTTTAACGGGAACAGCCTTTGTAGATCAGAAATAAATAAAAATCTTACTAAATTCTATTGAATTTTATATTCTAGCATTTTTTGAATATTTTCGACATTATCGTGTGCTTGTGCTGCCGCCTAGCGGCTCCGTTCACAGAATGGCAGATAACCTCTCAGAAACACTGGAAATCGATCAACTTGAAACATTTATAACCGTCGAAGAACTGGTCCTCCAGGATCGAAATTTGGATTTCTCACATCTTCTCGTCCAAATTCTATTGGATAACGTAGGACAAGGCAAAATGTTATAGGAGAAAGGGAAAATTTCTGGTTACGCAAGGAAAAGAGCAGCTCTACATACATCAAGTTTCAAATATTTAATGAAATATAACAATCTTGTTATGGACATTAATTAGCTTATTCGTAGATTTTATTCATTCATGGCAATATTGAATAGGACAAATTCAAAACTCTAAAGATATTAGAAAAATTCAAGAATATTGTTACACCATTTTCAACTCATTAAAATTAATATTCAAGGAAAACTTTTATTTAATTCCTGTTTCTTACAGATGACTTGGAAAATTATATTTCCCATAAAGATTCACTACTTATTAGTTAAAGTTTAAAGACGGCGTTTCTTACATTTGTTTACCGGAAAACAAATTTACTGTACGTCTAAGAGAGAGGCATATTAAAATTAAAAAAGTATATTCTTGCGATTATTATTACTGTAATAATAAATTGTATTCACTGTTATTTTATTGCATATCAATGCCTTCCTTTAGTTATATTCGTTTGTAAACAAATACGAAAGTATTATTTCTTCAGAATCTGTCTAATACTAACGAGTAAATGAATCAATGTTTATAAAATATTTAAGATATCTGCTTCTTTGTTCGTAATATTTAAACATTGGTGAATACATGTAGATTTTGTGATTGACCGTATCCATTATTACATATTTATTGGAAGATCATTTTGTACCTAATTAACTAATTGTCGTCGCTTTTAATCATATCCTTTGTGGTATTCGCGAACCTCTCTGCAGTAATGTCGTTATCGTCGTGTAGAGTGTAGGTGGACGAACAAACGTTGAGCAACAGGTCGAGCTTATCTCCGTCAAAATTTCGCGGAAAATTTTGTACGGTGATTACTATACTTGAACATTATTAAAACCCACACATTCGCATGGCAGACTTCATGTAATTATACTACCCACTTAATGCAATACCGATTCATAGCTTTTCTACCTTTAGAAATATGAAAACATTCTCCAGTGCATACAATTTATTTACGATCGTGGATTATTATTAGAATTCTGAATTTTCGTCGTGCGACAAAATAATCTTGCTATATCATGGTAAATCATTAAGAACGTTTACTTACAGCGACATAGATGAAAATTCGTACTTTTATTCGTTCATGTTGTTCATTCCAATAAGTTTTATTTGCACAATACGCCATTCGAATTATACGTAATTTGGAAAATTAAATAAAAATATTATATTGAATAGCAAATTGTAACAAAATAACATAGTTATTTACATATAAAATATACATACTAAATGTATTGTATGTATATTCCGTACATTACAATTTACATATGGATACAAACTAAAATATACATAAGTAATTACCCCCCTAATTTTATATTGATTTACCGTTTTATGTCAACACAAATGTAAGAAACATCATCTTATCTCAGTATCTTAAATTTAACTAATAAGAAACCACATATTTAAGAAGACTTTTATTTGTTAAAATAAACGTTAATTTGTTTGAATCATCGAAGACTGTCTTTTCGAGATCTCTCATTTATTGGCTCGGATAATTGACGCTCTACTGTATAGAATATTGATTAATAAATTTAAAGATTACATACTTTTTGAATGCCGGATTCAAACAAAGTGAATATAAATTGAATTACACACACATACTGAGAGAACGACATAAAATGCAATAGTATTGAAGTTTCAAAGTCCTGACACCCATTCCCACGTCTTCACACGTTCCTGCTAAACTTGTTCTCCAATTTTGCTCCTTTTCCCTCTCAATAAAAATTTCATGCTTATCCTTAATAAGAGCCTAATTCCTATTCAATTAGACTTGCAAGTCTTGTTAGACTAAAGTTACCGGCCCTGTAACAGTATCATTCCAGGCTAAACCTTCTTATTCCACATTCACGGCACACTTCGTATTAAATTCTGCCGGATTTTAACTCCATTTAGAAAATTTTATAACTTCACCACCTTCTCTTCTCTCGTAACACAATCTGCCCAGTCGCGACCAATGAAATATAAAACGGATTTACTGTATTTTACATTTTACGTTTTCATAACAAATTTTCAACTTTCAGATATTAAACGTTTGGCCACGATTATTTGTATTTAGTGCCACTACTTATTGCTAGAGAGATACCACTTCTAATAGTTTTATACATATCTTCAATTGATGGTCATTACTAGACTGCATACTTTATGTATTTATGACGAAAATTAGTAAATAAAACACTAAATAATTAAAGTATCAGGAGAATAGAGAGTTTATAGAAAATTTGTTTAATAAAAATCTTAAGAGAAGAAATTAATGTTTATGTGGTTTCTAAAAGATTAGCAGTCTAGCCATTATCAATATCTTTATTGTTCACGTTTAATGATTTAGTAAAGCAGCAGATCAAATTTGGATTAATTCGATTAATCGAATTTTTCGAACAACTCTGTTTTATTGATATTTTCTAAATAGGTGTCATTATTAAACAAACATGTTCGATGAAGAACTGTAAATTGATAGTCAATATTGAAGCAATTGAAGTTTTCTCAATTGATCGTTCAATTTCGAGATGTTGGAAGGATTAATTTCCTAGCTGACGTAAAAGATATTTTTAGAAACATTGCAGTTGGTCGTTTGATCCAATCTTAAGATATATGTAGCTATTAATTCGCAGTGGTATAACATATTATATATAAAACAAATCCCAGGTTAATAAGTCATTCCTAACACGTTACAGGAATACGTATTCCGAGAGAGAAAGAAACCTTTAAACTCTAAAAGATTGAAAAACATTTGGATGCAATTATAACATGGACATCGATTTCGATTTTCATTTCTCAATTTGTTCGTTCAATATTCTAGCCTTTTAGAAACAATCAGTGTCGTCATATTGTAGAGGTCAAGTGAACTCAGTATGCACGGCAACATGGCGGTCGGATCTGCCTAATATTCGGCATAATTGCAATTTCCTCTAACCAACAACTACACCGACGTCTCTTCCGAGATCATGAATAGTCGCGACACGTATAATACGCATAATACTGTCATCCAATGTGCATACCAGTGACGAATGGATAGGAGTCCTTGTCTTAGGTATTACGAGTTCAAGCATAGATCATGCGTTTCCAATTTGATACCGTCGCATCCCGTGGCGGCAAATCGAAAAGCAATAAGATCAAATTATTTTATTGCCGTTGGCCTGATAGAGCGGAATTTCTACATAGCTGCGACGCTTCTACGTTAAAATTAAAGCTGTACTCGGACCCTTTAGCAATTTTTTAACAAAAGCTAGTTTCACGAAACCCGAGACAATGAGCAAAGAGGACAAGCAAGGGGGACTTCCCTTTCTGCGCGAATTTTTATCTCGAGTGACACACTCGCGCCATTGACAATAAGACTGCCGACCAGTCAGGGAAACATCTCCACTTTGATGAAAGTGAACCAGCGGGAAGAGTCCTTTCAATATCACAGTGGTGCCCGTTTTTTTGTCCACTTGTTAGTGGTCGAATTCTAGCCCCATCATCTCTTACACTGGGGTGCTTCCCTTATTAAATAAGCTTTCTATAGCTCGCACTCAATCTTTTTCACTCTATCTTCCCAGCCATTCGGAACCGATCCAGACGCAGAAAGAACACCGTCGTTAATTACTAGAACTCTACTTTTCTGGGTGGTTACTAAAGTGGTAACTTGAATAAAGTCACTAGGTGGTTATTAAAAAACTGTGCATACAATTAGTACATTGGTACTACCATGTAACGGTATTTCACTTGACGTAAGAAAGCGTAGGTCAGGTCATCATAGGAAAAAGATCAGAGAAAAAAGAACAGTGATTTTGAGGCAGTAAAAAGTATAAAATCTTTTGACCGGTATATTCAAAGATGTTTATAGAATATACATAATGTAATTTGAAAATGGATGAAACACAGTTGTTGTAGAATACGATATTTTGGTTTAAAGGTAGCACGAACTGATTTTACAAATCGAATTCGTAGCTTTAGTTGAGTGGATAGAAGTTATACGGCAACGTAGTACATTGTAATGTATACCTGGATATACAGAAGTTAGTTTAGAAACACATTTAACTCTTTGCCGACGATCAACATATGCATATTTGCATTCAGCGTGCATCATCAGCGTAGCAGAAACACTCGTGTATCTAAACAATCGTTTTTTTAATCATTTTATTGAATAACTGAAATTTTTCATGCTGTTCTGGAACATCGAAATTACCTATTTCGTGCACGTTATTTCGTATAATTATGCGCAAATATACCAGCGAATAAATAATTCATACAATAAATTATTTCATATAGCATAATCAATTTCGCGAGCTGCTAGTTAGGACGAAAACATTTGAGTTTGTAGAATAATAACTGGAAAATTACATTGATCATGGCAATGATTATTGCGTCCCCACTCTACCTTCGTCTTCTACGACGATATACTTCACGTGATTAATCCGGTATTGGCAGATAGAGGGTAACCTGTTCCTCTGAATTCGAGTCAATTCCCCTGATCCACTGCAGAGTTCAAGCTTATCGCAAGGATTGCATCCTGAACTCTTTTAAATCGTACAAATTCGAACAAAGTTCGATTCAACCAGCTGAATTATGAACAAAAATTAATGTTTAAAGGTAAGAAATAGTGTGAATCGCATATACCGACGTAGCAGTGAACGTGTTAATTGCGGAAGCGTTACTTTTAAAACTGTGTGCAAAATAGTCGCGACAGTTCTCTAATATTTTCTTAACGATACGTGAACGCAAGGCTGATGGGTTCGGTGGTTACAACGTGTTTGATCGATTCGTTGATCCCTTGCGATCGAATGTGCACTCGAGATATCGCTGTTCGACGTTACTTTTCCGGTGGCGTCGTAAACGAGAGAATAAAAATACATTTCTCGTAAACTATGGAATAAGTCTCGTCTACCGTTGCAATTTGTCTGGGTCCCTGTTTGTGTGTAAGGTGAAAAACAATAAAACGGAGTACACATTTATCACCGTAAGTCATACGACGCGTTATTATGGTAACACGGGGTTAATACTCGGGTGTAAAATTTATACAGTGGAATAAAGCGAACCTTAGTCGTTAGACGTTAACAAAGCTGAATCAACGCGGAGCTCGGTAACGAGTCCAAGTGCAATGTCCACGTACGGGTCTAATAATAGTAACGCAAATTACGTATACGCGCAGCACGTAACCAGATGCTGGTCGCGTTTGTTAGCGAACTGTCGATTCTCCGCGTTTCATCGGTCCTCGACCGACGAAATTTCTCTGCTGATTACCTGTATTAACATTAACTATGGAATAGCAACCGTGAGGTCGTCGAACTCAAATGGAGACCCCGATCTTGTCTTTCCATAAGTCTCGAGCACCTTTTAACCTTTGAAAGTTTTACTTTTTATTCGCCCTTCAGAGAATACGATTGAAGTTCTCTCTGTCTTACTCTGTCGATTATGGTTGATTTTCCTTTCATCTGCAGTGTACTTTATAACGTAAATAAATATGTATGTATCTTTAGAAGAATTTGTGAATACTCTTGTATTATTTTCAATTCACTGAAGCTGTCGAAAGAAGAAATACATTTTTCTTTAGGATTCGCTTGTTCCGGTCGATGGAGAAAAATTTTATTTTGCATAAAGATCCGCAGTCTAGTCATGAAATACGCATGGGCTCGTAATGGATATCCGATTCTTTCGGAACATTTACCCATTTCTTTCGACAGCTAAGCCGTAATAATATCCGTCAAATGCTAATACGGTGGGACTCCATTCATCCAAATCGTTCGGGGGACAAGACGATTTGGATAACTGGATCGTTTGGATAATAGCAGTCCACTAACTCTTTCCTTCCCTATCGATTCTTCGTTCGTATAACTGGATTTGGACTCACTTATTTGAATACATAGAGTGTCGGATTTCTCCGTCGCATAAGCATTGACAGAAGACGTGTTGCTAGACGTCTGAACATTCTAGAACGCTGAATAACTTGAACCTCGAACTTGTGCAATTGGAGCATCGCGAAAGTGTACCATCCTTTGAACTCTTACGAACTTTAAGTTTATTTTACGATTGTGAAATACAGTTTTCTTTTTCGATATGAGACGATAGCTCTAGTATCTATTCGGCTTGACATTGTTCTTGAGGTTGCCGCGAGTTTATGGGTCCCATAAAGCTGTCCGACAGACTATAAAGTGGTCGGACGAGCAGCGATATCTTTCCTTGAAAAATGATAGAATATACATTCCCTCTCATTCTGGCATTAAGCGAACAACTTGAAAAGAAGAAGAGGAGGATAGTATCGAAATAAAGCTGTATACGATTCACTGTTTGAAACTAGAGCGTTTGCCTTGAACCAGCGGCAATATGGGACAGAACAACGCTGGACACATCCGGATTTCCTTCGACGACCCTGTAGTAAGCATGAGCCGTATGTTAGGGGTGAGCCGGGTCTAATTCGTTTACATCTGTAACAGGAAAGAATGATCTCTTGATTTGGTCGCGACAGTTGTCACAGATCGCAGTAATAATACGGTCGCAAAGGTCCCGGCACGTAGTAGGAAGCTTCCTTCAGTCGTTGGGCATTACTAGAACGACAGTGTACAGTATTTGCAGGCTTCGGCGTTGCAGGGCTCACCGTAGATTTGTAGCCCGCAACGAGCACGTTCATCCCCTAAGTCTAACGTCTACTTTGCCCGGTTATATATGACCACCGGGCTACTATATACACTTATCGCGCGCATACGTTGGCCAGCCTCAAATCCCATCGTGCTTTTTGAACGTGAAATATGGAAGCCCCGCGAGGAAGAGAGCACGGCCTTCGAGGATCTTCGTTCGCGGGAGTATCAGGGAAAATGTAGTCTCTCTGCAAACGCCACTCCGTACACAAGGACAGTTCGCAGTACGTACGTGTACACGGGCACGAAAACCACGGATTCCGTGCGGGCGTCCGCAGACGCGGATCCCTGTGAAACGCTAGGAAAATTGGTCTCCTACGTGAGCACGCCGGGGACGGATTTTGTTGGTGAACGGCTTCATACCGGTCGCTTTCGGATGCCTCTACCAGCCCTTGTCGAACTGCGGCCATTCCTTTATTTCCGGAAGCTCGAAATTCGAGACTTCTTTTCCGCGTCTTCCTATTCACCCAAGAGCCTCGCGCCGGAATGCGTCGTGCTTACACGACCCTCTAATCAATTTTACCATGTGACCGTTCCTCACATGTTGAGCGCACTGATTGCCCTATAGGAACGCAGAAACTTCTACATGTTTTTAGTTGAATAAATCTGATCAATAGACTGCGGATCTTTAAGCAAAATAAAAATTTTCTACATCGATTGCAAGGAACAGAAACTAAATTGAATGTTATTTCTTGCCTTAATGATTTTAATAGAGGAGAAATCATCTATCGACATCTTCAATTTGTCAAATTTTCCAACAATTCTGAATTTCGTCTATTCAATTTTGTTACAAATGTATAAAGATTCGCAGTCTACCGATCAATGTTGCCAATATATGAATAGATAATAAATAAGTACAGTGGCGCGCAATAATATTCGGCAGCTTTAAAAAAGACGATAACTTTTTTAATATTGTACTATACGATTTGAACTTTTTTGGAAAGTTAGAGCAATTCATTTACTACAGGATGTGAAAAGAAATTTTTTCAAAAATTGCAATTGATCGGAATTGTGGAAATAATACTAAAAGTTGCATTTTCAACTTTCTAATGTGGGCTTATATTGAAAATTTAAAAATTACGTTTTGTAGATCCGTGACAATTAAACATATTGTGAAAATGTCGTCAAAATCGGTCGAAAAGATGGTAAAAATTGCAGATTTTCACGATTTTTGTCCTCTCACTGCAATAAATCTAAGGATCTCACATGTTTCAATGCCTGTCGTTTTTTCCTGCATCAACCGATTTCGATGAAACTTTCACAGTGCATATAATAGAAACAGATCTACAAAACGTATTTTTTACATTTTCAATATAGGCCCACATAAAAAAGTTGAAAATGAAACTTTTAGTATTTTTTCTAGAATTACAATCAATTGCAATTTCTAAAAAAATTTCTTTTCACATCCTGTAGTGAATTAATTGCTCTTGCTTTAAAAAAAAGTTCAAATCGCATGGTCTAATATTTAAAAAGTTATCGTCTTTTTTAGCGCGGTCGAGTATTATTGCGCGCCACTGTATATGGGTTATCTGTGCATAGTTTCGTGATAGTTTCCGAATGTGAGCTGCAACTTGTTTATAAAAGCAGGTATTATTAATTGTAATCTAGTATATATCGTATTGGCTATGTTATGCTTAAAATTAAAACGTTCTGCCAAAAGCAATTTACATTTTTCTTGAAGCAATTTTATATTTTTTGAGTATAAAGCGACTACATTAATTTGTTTACAAAACGACCCGTGCAGTAGTTAATTTGATCGAAAACAAAATTCATACCTTTATCAGTAGACAGGGGATCTTTATTCAAAACGAACATTTTCTACCTGAACTGCAACTGGAGTAAAATAGAAACTTATTTTCTTTCTTAATATGTTTGTTAAGTTGAAAGTAATACAACAGTATTTTTAAATTCTTCTAATATTTTTTACTGTTCTAAATTACACCTACTCATTTTTATTATACATGCATGCATAACCATTCCTGCAAATTTTGAATACAAAGTTACACACATTCTCGTCTTAATATAAAAATACAATTAGTGTATATGTAATGAACAGAATGACTTTTCATAGTAACATTTTCTCCGGACTACATTTTTTGTATTAAGTTAAATATTACTCGTCAGAACGCAAAATGTTGTGGGTGAGTAATGTCAAATAGTAATGTCAATACGTGGCAATCGTGGTCCTAAGTTATTTAAGTTAAACTTTGACTGAATCGAGCCGAGTTTATGTTAATTATTTCATCGCCAATTCGAGATTTCCTTTCCATTAAATCGTGCGAATAATTGGCAGGTGTAATTTTCAATGTTTTCCATTTACATCCGAGAAAATTCAAGCAAATATTTGCGTGGCCCAACAAGCTATATTCGTTTCGACTGCAGCTGAGAAATGCTTCCGTGTGAATAAGAAATCATACTTCGAGGAAGGAAATGGTATGAAGTATAAATGGAAAGGTTGCAGAGCAGAAAGTTGAAATGTGCAGCAACCCGTACTGAAGCATGAAACTTAAAATTTCCGAGCGGCATTAGAGAAAATTAGTTCCATAGAAAATGTATGATTGTAAAACAAAATTCCATTGAAAGCACTTTCTTGAAACTGATTCTTCAAAATTTCGAACTTCAAACTACGGTACATTTCAGTCCCGGTGGAAATTATTTCTCTCGCGATACAAATTCATGGAACTATAACTTATTTCAACATTAAACAATCAATTGCCTGCTATCAATAATTCAAGTCGACTATAAAGAGAAAATATTTATGTGGCGCATAATTCATAACATGTTAAGGATTTACATTGCCACGATTTACGATTAAATATATCATCCACCGCTGTATCGCCTCGCTACACATATTCGTACCAACGTTCCGTTTAATTACAATTAATGGCGGTGGATTTGGAAACTTACATTTACTACATGCGTATCAAGTATTAAATTACTTTCGAATCCCCTAATATTTACAATCGATACTTTATCGCAGCAGCATGACCGTATTAACTCCGTCACTGTATCAGCTAACTTTCATCTGCTCGCATACGATAATAAAGCCAATCGGCTACTTAGTTTTGAGGTAGGCAGCCTTTCGCGTGAAAGGTCAATCTAGTTTCGCGACACAAAGACTCGCTGGCCTGCTTCTTTCGATGTAGTTGCATCCAGAATGTACGTAGATTATGTATGTATGCAGATTATGTTTGCAAACATTCCTGCGACCTAATCGACATCGGTTAATTTACACGTTTATTGTGTAGTCACCGTCCATAAAAGTTCTATACAGACCATTGTTAGTGAAAGAAGAACAATACTTATCACTATACCGTGGATTTTATGCAATTATCACGAAAATGAGTAGGTTCAATCTAAAACAGTAGAAAGATTAAGCGAATTTAAAGACATCGTTATTTTCAACTTATTATAATTATTAAAGAAAGGAAGTACTTTTTACTTGGCTCCTGTTTCTTGCAATTGACGTAGAAAGTTTTCATTTTGCACAAAAATCTGCAGTATTAACTCTCGTCTAACTCATCTTATTTTATTTCACGTTACACCAAAAAGATTTGTATTTCACTTGGAGTTAAAATTTTGTTTATCCATTTATGGATCACGTAATAATTAGAACGTGTATCGTCACTTGATAATTTAATTCAAAGAAATTATTGAAGTTAATCCAATGTAATTCTTTCATTACTAAATATGACTGATAAATACACAACAGTTTTTATAACATCTATTCATTCATATAATGTGATAATAAATGTCAACTGACTCAAAATAAAACGAAAATAACAATTTGTATAATAGGACAAAAGAGCAGATATTATATTCTATTGTAAAGCGTAAACGCACGACTCGATTTATCTGGTACAGCAAAAGTATTACGTCCATAGCTCTATAAATGTCGATGAAGAATTGATTGATTGAATTCACAATTACGTAACCTCATATAACTTCATTGCAAGTGAAGCGGTGAATCGTGCATATGACTCAAATACGAACGAACTTATGGACTGACCTGATACATTAACGAAGTTAACTTTGCTCAAAGTCTACTATCCTCTGTAAGAATGCACCTGCAACGACTCCCATAGTAAATCCTGCATCAGAGTAATTGCTAATTTCTTCAGTATTCAGAAGGTTCATTATCTTAAAGAGTAGAAATTCCAAAACATTCAAACTTGTTAAAGGTACTATTCTCGTCGTTCCATACATTAACCATACATTAACCATACATTAACCAGATAAGACGTGAGGCATTTAAAAGACGACGATGTGTGTGCATCGTACTGACTCAAACAGATCTTTAAAAAATGATTACAGTTGGTCAAATATATTATACATTATAGTAATCACTCGACTGCGGATTTTATGCATTTATGACAAAAATGAGTAGGTGTAATTTAAAATAACAAAACATACTGTTATATTATTTTCAACCTACTAAACATAATAGGGAAGAAAATAAATTTCTATTTCACTCTAGTTTGTTGAAATTCGGGTAAGCAATTTTTATTTTGCATACATTAACCATATAAGATATGAGACATCTAAAAAACGACGATGTGTGTGCATCGTACTGACTCAAACAGATCTTTAAAAAATGATTACAGTGGGTCAAATATATTATACATTTTAGTAATCAGTCGACTGCGGATTGTATGCAGTTATGACAAAAATGAGTAGGTGTAATTTAAAATAGCAAAACATACTGTTATATTATTTTCAACCTACAAAACATAATAGGGAAGAGAATAAATTTCTATTTCACTCTAGTTTCTTGAAATTCGGGTAAGCAATTTTTATTTTGCATAGAGATCCGCAGTCTAGTAATCACATATATTATAATTATTTTAATAATTAATTCTTTCACCTATTACTGTTTACGTTTTACAATTTGACGATATCCATGACAATTATTGAAAATCTACAGATTACATATTGTAATCATCATAATATCTGTAACACGTATAGAAAGAAAACTGGTTCGAATGGCGTCCCTGAAGGGTTCACTGAACCTTTTGCGCTCGAAGCTATTTTCACTCCAAACTCTAGACATTTCATCCAGAATACTTTTGATACATACATCTATGATCTTTTTCATTTCGTGTTTCCTTTTAAACCAAGGGTATCTACTAGCAGCATATTTGAACTTTCAGCAATTTATTAACCCTGAACACTCGAATGGTGACTCAGAGTCATCGCTAAAAATTGCTGTACCATTATTCACAATATTGTTTACATTATTAAATATGTAGGTAGCTAATCAATTACTACAATTTAAGTATTGTACGAGATGTACAATGGAATTATTCTAGATTGGAAGAAATGTTGAATTTCCGAGTTAAAATAGCTCCGACTGCAAAAGATTAAATCCAAAGACATTTAATAACTATTTAATAATTATATTTTCAGTGGTACCTGAAAGGTGACAGTCGATTGCAAAGGGTTAAAAAACACGCTGAATGAAATTCTAAAAATTTGGAAAATGTTCCTTTAGACTTCGGCTGCGTTCGTAGCTCGAGTAACGAAGAACCTAGTCATTCGGATCTCGTAATAATCTTCAGTTAATAAGGGCAGTGCCGACTATTCCCGTCGCACTGCCGATTGCGTTGTCGCTCGCTCGACGCCACCTGGACAATTACGAAACTTGGCGTAGTGTGCTTGAGCAGGTACCGTTTAACGATCCACCAACACCAGCCGACAGGAAAAACTTGTCAACAGCCGTAACGGTGTCGAAACGTTACGGAACAATTTGCATAGTATAACACGCATCCGGTAATCTTGTGGCGGGACGGGACGGTTGATGACAAGCAGCAATCGCGTCTATAACCAACGTGTCCCGCGAGTACAGTCGAAATGAACGGAATGGAAGGATTCTGTATGTACGCACTGCTCGTGTGTCCCGAGTGAAATTTAGTGCTCTTTAATTGCCCCGGCTGAATGCCAGGTTACGGTGCCGAGCTGCGAAAGAGCGAATGCCATCACGGAGAAGCCTCCTCGCCATGAAGAACGACAATCCACCATGATTACCCGCGAACATCAACTCTCCGCGAAACCTTCTTGCGTTGCGGGGTCCGCGAACGATTTCCGAATGACGCGATGGAACTTGAAAATTAATTCGAAGATGCATCTGCCTCAAGACATCGATGTCGTTGCCTTCGTTACTGTCTTCGTCACTGTCTTCTCTCGGCGCATCGCTTGACCGACTCGTCTAACCCTAGAACTCCTCAGAATTGTTACGTAAACTCCCAGAGCCTCCTGGAAATCATACTTCTTTTTACGTAAACTTGTATTGTACGTTCCAAAACGAAATAGTATGTTTTTGCTTTAACCTTACTTTCATTAATATTGTATTTCTTAGCACGTTTGTCAACAAAATTGACAAATTTGCACAATATTCACCGAATGAATTTTACATGTACGATATTTGCAGTTAGAACAACTTTCTTTGGGTTTAGACAAACTAGTAGCCTTCAATGTGTTGATTTAAATGCATCGTTAATAAACTTATGGGTTTGATAAGTCCGGGTAGGGGGAGTTCTATGGTTAAAGAGGTAGACTACCTTGAGTACATAAAAATGTGCTATGTTTTCGAGAGCTATCCCTTAACCCTTCACGGATGATTCTTGCTGCACCGTCGTGGCCGCTAAACGCCGGGTCATTCTGACTCTCCAACAAACTTTCGACATACTCATTGTGGAAATACATTTCATATTAAAAAGTATGACTGGATAACGAGACCAAAAACGTTCTCGAACCAAATCGAATCGATGATGAACCAATAATTTGC
This sequence comes from Lasioglossum figueresi, assembly GCA_028455805.1. NCBI lineage: Eukaryota > Metazoa > Arthropoda > Insecta > Hymenoptera > Halictidae > Lasioglossum > Lasioglossum figueresi. Next base: position 4,428,069 of record CM052201.1, read on the forward strand.
TAAGAAAAACGTTTCATGTCAAGTTTCGAGCCTCTAACTTGACCCAGGGAGCATTAGCGGTGCGATGGGATCCGTTTCTGCTCTACTTCGTCTGTTCAATCATTTATTTAACGCAAAAATAATGAAGAAGCTTGATACGAGTTTAATAAGAGAACGTTTAATGAGCACACACCACACCAAATTTTCTTATTTTATCTCTTAGCAATTCTAGAAAAATTACAAACGCAGAACTTACGAACTATATTATTCATTTTAAATCTTGTACTTGTTGGAGCCATAAATTAATCCAAAACCAAAATTGCATTCCCCTTTCTGCACCATTGAAAACGTAGTTCAATAGTTTCTATATTTAATGAGACCTGACATTACCCAAATTCTTGAGCATATGGGTTATTGGAATTCTTATCATTATAAATAAACTATAAAATGAAGTTGAAACTTGTAAATTACAATTTTCTGCGAAAAATAGGAAATAAACATTTAATATAATTTAGTTCTTAATTTGGTTGTTACTGATTGGTCTGGGTTACGAAGAGATACTCTATCGATTCAAAGGGTAGGTCATTTTACCTAAAGAAATCAAGGTCACCGTGAAATCTCCGAAAAGGCTTCATCTATATAAAAAATGTTTGCATCACAATACATCTGTTTCCGTACCACGCGAGTTCTGTGTATATAAATGTTCCGTATCATTACAAATAACGGAAATATTCAAAGTGGTCGACCCTGTATATTGTAGAGGTGGAACAATCATATCAGTAATTACTTGCCTCGGTTGTAGGACTCAAAATAAATGAGATCGATGGGTAAAAATTACACGATATTCTCCGGTCGAAGATTAATGACAGAACGGTTGGAAATGAGACGAGAACTGACAAGAACGTTTATGCATGTTTCAGAGGGACAGCTATATGCCGCAACAGTGGCTGACTTCTCCGGCGGCGAGCCGCTGATTCACAGGGACAGGATTCGCACGGAGCGCTCGGATCTCAACCAGCTAAACGGTAATAGAAGTCACGCTGATGATATTAGAATATTCGTACGGTCCGAATGTTCCTAATGCGTTGCCGAATATACTCCTTCGTGACTGACGTTCCCTAACTAATCCTGAGAGAAGCGAATTATTTTCTACGATGTCACCGATTATTGTCTTCCTTCCTTTTTCCCATATTTGATACGGAAATCCACATCCACTTTGCGAAGTCGTTACGGATCTATTACATTAAATTGTCCCCGAAGATGTTCTCTCGATTTGAACGCTTGATCTCGTTACATAGCATGTCTGCTCGTTGAGGTTTTACTATTGAATTGGTGCAAAAATAATCGCAGTATTAGTTCTTGAAGTTTAACCTTCTCTCTGTGTACTGCTATTCTAATGTTTACCATGTGCAGAGGGTTAATTGGACCCCATACATTTTTGGAGCAATATGAAAGAAAAAAAGATAAGTATTCAATACTTAAAAAGTTTGAAACATATCACAGAGAGCATTTCTAGATAATGTTTGAAAATTTTGCAATCGTCAACTTTTTATTTCTTTTGTAGAAGCTTAATTGATGAAATTATCAATTTTTTATAAAAACCAGAATTATATTTTTGCACCAACCCAATATTTTCTAAATTTGCACTAAGTTTGACTAGAAAAATTATTGAGGATCCGCACGAAATCTGCGAAAAAATTATTTTCAGCACACACTACCCGGTTACTGTTACAAAATAATGAGCAAAGAATCGTTTCTGCGGTACCAGTGAAATTCGGGAACACGTAATTGAAATATATCATATTTTAATCGACACTTTAATGGGAACGGTTGAACAAATGCTGTGTAATAGAACGGTTCAGCCATTTCCCCATCCTATTTTCGAATGGCCGTATCTCCTCATCGTACCATATCCATATAAAATTTTACGACATCGTTGCACGTGAAAAGTTATCGCAGGGTATTGTGTTTGTTATACCCGTACTCGTATATGTAGTATAATAGATGATGTTTAAGCGATGTAAGAAGCTTTACATAAATTACTCCCCGCAGTTTACGTATCTCTCGGGCGTGCTCCGTTTTTTCACCACTCTGGTCCTTCTTATTTATAGTCGATAAATTGTATCGCTAATTCGTTATGCAGGTTTTACACAAATTATGTAATCCATTCCGAGCTTATCTGCCGAGCACTTTTTTTGTTGATCGATGGTAATATACACGCAACGATCCTACCGACGATTCATCGTGCAACGCACTCGAATTGCTGCGTTATGAAAAGACTTCTAACGTTTCGAAAATAGAATACTGAATTTGTCAAGTAAAACTTTACAGATTGATCCTCTTCACACTTTCTTAATGTCTTTACATTATTCCATGTTTGCACACTTGTTATATTTTGACCATCACATAAAAGTCTAGATGCACAAAAAACATAGAATAGATGCACAAAAAACGTAGAATAGATGCACAAAAAACGTAGAATAGATGCACAAAAAACGTAGAATAGATGCACAAAAAACGTAGAATAGATGTACAAAAAACGTAGAATAGATGCACAAAAAACGTAGAATAGATGCACAAAAATCGTAGAATAGATGCACAAAAATCGTAGAATAGATGCATAAAAAACGTAGAATAGATGTTTTACATAAATAAACAATCTTAAAAGCAATTTCTTCAAAGCGTGTGTGTCATAGAACAAATTGTCTAGAATCTGTATAATACAAATTCCATGCGAATAAGTTATGTTAGAACGCTTATAAAAAATTAACGAAATTGTTAGATTCCGTTAGATGACTTATCGGTGTGAAATTACCATTGTATAAACTTATCCACGAACCGTAGACTTTATGAATTTATTTCGTAAAAAAAATTCCAGTAGTGTCATATAATTTCACATAATCGTTTCACCTTTATTCAAACGTAATAATTGGATTGTGTGATTACAGGACCGAATTTCGTCAGCTCGTTCGCCTACGAAGACTACGTCTTCTTCTTCTACCGGGAGACGGCCGTGGAGTTCATGAATTGTGGCAAGGTAAAGTTTGCACTCAAAATAGCAGTCTGAAATTGTGAATATTCAATACCGAAGCGGTGAAGCGCGGCAATCGTATTCTTCGCCTTTGCAAAGAAATTATTCTCGAATAAATTTTCATGTCGCCAAGACGTTTCCCGTTGGTCTGTGTTTCCCTTTTTTTTTTTCTTTATTCTTCATCGGGACGATGAAACGCAAAGGCCGCGGAGAATACAATGGCCGAGCGGATCGCGAGCAAGACGCAGGACGAGGCGTGGCGAGGTGCGGTGCGACGAGAGGAAAGAATCGAAGGAGCCAATTGTTCGAGGTTTCCCATTTGTGTTTTAGGCGGTGTACTCGCGGGTCGGTAGAGTGTGCCAGCACGACAAGGGCGGACCTCATGCGTTCGGCGACAGATGGACGAGCTTCCTGAAAGCGAGGCTCAACTGTTCTGTGCCCGGCGAATACCCTTTCTATTTCAATGAAATACGTGAGTATGCTTGCTTGTACACACGTACACGTGTGCTCGTAAGTTCGGTAGCTATGACGTTTGTCGAGACCCTCGTCGAGTGCACTTTGGTCCTTACGTGCTGGACAGAGGGGCTTGGTTGCTTGCCCGGCGTACTACCTTGCCCATTACGCTCATTCGCTCCGGCACTAATCAAATATATGGATGGGATCAGCTGACCTTATACAGTGTCTCCTTCGAAAAGATGTATTCTTTAGTCTCAGTCCGAACTATAGTCCAACAGGATAAGCATGGGTAACAGCCCCATGTCATTTTTCATTTTTTTTTAAATTGTTAAACGATGTTGTTTATCTATATCTATAAAAACGCTGTCCTGACTCACTCACTCATCAACGCCCAGGCTAAACCCTTGGACATAAGAAGCTGAAATTTTGCACAGAGGTTTCCTTTATGATCTATACAAGGGATAAGAAAGGATATTTCGAAATTCAACCGCTAAGGGGGTGAAAAGGGGTTGCAACGTTTGTACGAGGAATATTTCGTTCGTGGTCGGATTTACTTGAAACTTGGTCTTAATGTTCATCGATACAATTATTTCGCTTTAAAGTTGTCTTATTTCTGTAAATGTATCTGGAAACTAATATATAAGTACGTAATTATTATCTTATCGCTAAACCGTTGCTTCAAAGTTAACCGTCAGAGAGATCTACGGAGCAACGCGAAAAGCGAAATAGAATTGAACGGCATAGATTATCATCGATCGGTAGAAACCAGCCCCAAATATGTTTCGGGACAATTTTGTAACGTTTACGTCTCGAGGCGCGAAACTACCCACACCGCGATCGCCGCGCGAGGGCCACGACGACGAAAGAAATACTTTTAGTATGAACCAAATATTCATAACCCTTAGGTACGTCGTAGTTTTTCAAGAATCAACTCTTTATAAATTCAATTCAAACTTATATTTGACAAATGCAGTAAAATGGTGCAAATAAGCCTAAAAATCGGTATGGATGTCGTTATTGAGGTTTCTTGGGACGTTAATTACAAAAATGGCATCAATTTTTAAATCCAAGATGGCGACATGACATAAAATTAAAATTATATAGAGGAGAATGGGGGGTTGGAAGGCTTTTTATTTTCCGAGGCCATTAAACGGTTTCCTGTGCGAGCGAAGCCGCGAGAAAAAGCTAGTCAATCATAATATTCTGTAAAATTTCAGATCTCTTCCCCTTTGTTTCAGGGTAATATAGGGATGAAAAGCCTAAACTTTACCTTTCATTTTCTCAGTTATGACTGATCAGCTGAGATATTTAGAATTGGAAATTGGAATTGGGAATTTTAAATCAGTGATTAAAGGTTGAAGAAAGAATTTATGTTAGAGGGGTGGTTTTCGAAAACAATCCTTCGAGGACCACCTTTACAAAGCCGTGTTTTAATTTTTGTCTTTACTGCATAGTAGATAAAAAATTATAAAAAACGAATTTGACTAAATTGTCCTCAGACAGTAGAAGGTTAGAAACGTCTTTTTAAAGTACTGCCCTATAAAGGGTGAAAGAATTAATGTTTAATAATGAACTGAACTTATGCAATTTCTATTATTTATTGCTAATCAATTAAGAAACTTTGAGCAAATAAATACGATAATGAAGAAATAATAATATTATAACGGTACGTGACCTGTGCATGCTTCTATTTCCGAATTCCCGATAACATCAAAGGCTCTCATATCATACAGAATATTAACAAAGTTCTATTAAAGTAAAATTGTGATCAAAGCCTGGTTCATTCGGATAAATGGACCAAAATTTACCTTGTGCATTTTGAAAGATAGAATCGCTAAAAGCTCTAATTTTGGTCGAGTGCGGCCAAATACTTGTGTATTAGTCAATTGGGGTGTAGTATAGAGACGAAATTGTCCGACTGCTTACATAATATTCTAAATATTCACAAAGTGGAATTTCTACATGTAGTTCTACCAGAATAACAATTTGAATTCTGACTGAACGGTGGATATAATACGAAAAATTAATTTTTATTTTAATATAGATATCGGTGTCTATTTTGTATTTCATCTATGTCAACCAAAGTACAATCCTGTAAATAGCAGTCCTTCGATGATCGAGATAGAAGAAAAATGGCCTTATTTTTACCTTTTATGAAGAATGTTTTTTCAAATCCTGAGATTATAAAAATATGACAATGATTGACAATTTTATTTGCCCCGCCAACTAGAATACGTTCTCATTGAATTGTACAAATTTATTCACAGCAAAATATTTATGTTTACGTATTTCAAACTCTTTGGAAAAAGTACCTTCCATTTCCTCTATCATAATGACAGAAAAACGACATACTCTATTGAAAAATCTCCAGGTATCTCGTCGATAGCGTCGGTGTAGAATTTCTACAACTTTCGTATCTACCCAATAATTACGGTACAGTAAATTTATAGGAATTTGTATAGCAATCGTTCTAGGATTGGAAACACCTGGTCGACCCTCGATCCGAAGTCAATAGGAAGTTACTGCGAGTGGCGGTTTCAAAAGTGCAACGTAAATTGGCAAGAATCGGAATGTCGGTTACAAATATCGTCCGAGATAAGATGCCTTCGATATTCCTTACGGGGCTTACTAGAAATCCATTGAACTTGATCTCCCTCTCTCGTTTATCTGGCTATGTATCAACGTTTCCCGCGCGTAATTCTTCTCCCGGCTGTGTTTTATCGGGGCTGAACGAACGTTTTAATGCTTCCTCGGCAAAGCGTACAAACGATCGAATGTCGGCTTCGCAATTATGACTTAACGATAAGGTGACGAGCAAATGGATTTAATTCCTTTTTTCCTTGCGCGCCCGGACGTTTCATCCAATATCCATTATACCCCTCTGCCCTTTTTCCGTCTTTTGCCTCTGCTCAGCAATTTTACGTTGCTGACCGAACGATTTCCTTCCCCGTGGTTTTCATCCGGGCCAAACTAGCTTTCCTTATCGACGTCACTTATTACATTACCATTCACCAACTCATGATTCGCAATTACAGACACTGTATTTTCGCCGATCCCTTCATTTTATATTTCTGCTGCGCCACGCAAATAAGAATTGAACCGTGAGTTATTGTCTCGGCTCGCATTGCCATTAAAGAATTGGCTACGTGTACACCTAGCGGATTCGATAGCTGCATCGATAATATCTTTCCTATTGTAGAGATATATCGATATCAGGTCGGGCAATCGAGTGAAGTAATTCCACCGTCGCCTATATTTACCTTAGCCTGTAACTAATCTGACAGATACACTCCGCGACGATACTATGAGACAGTGCAGTCGTAGCTGATCAGTAGCCAGCAGAACTTTAGGAAAAAGAACAAGTTTCTAACCTGAATTGCAACAAACTGGAGTGAAATAGAAGTTTATTTTCACGTCCAAGTGCGAGCGCGCCAAATTTTTCATTTAGTAGTCCATTTAAATCGTAGCTGATCAGTAG
>CM052201.1:4438771-4531850 GCA_028455805.1 Lasioglossum figueresi
CGATACATTCTATCCCACCTTCGATACATTCTATCCCACCTTCGATACATTTTCCCACCTTACCAACGCCGGGTTAATAAAACGCAAAACGTAATCTCGTGTAACAAGTACAAAGACAAGCGATGTTCACGACAGGGAATATACTTTCGAAATGTACCTTCGATTTGTGTGAAAAAGTTCGATTTTTCAAACCTGTTACACGAGAGTCGTCCCTTAATGGAATCCTGTAAACTAGCCAAAAATCTTGGTTGGTGCAAACATCGGCGTCCGCTGTTAGAAACGGTTGGGAACAAATGAAGTCGGTTCCCGTTGAAAGAAAAAACGAGCCGCTGAAGGAACGGTAAGAAGCGATCGAGAAAAAGGTCCGACGGAATAACTGGTGGAATAAAAAGTAGATATCCGCAGAGTGAAGGGGCGAGAAGATGGAAGACGAGGAGACGCGGCGAGGGGTGTCCGCAAGAAGAAGAAAGTTAGCTTCGCGAGGTCGTGAACGTTTCGGAATGGCATGGCGCGGCGCGGCTTGCAGCGGAACCACGGAATCAATGAACCCCGAAGAAGACGCACCGCATCGAGCGTTCTTCCTGTACCGTTCTCCTCCATCAGTTTCTCGATCACTCTCGGAATCACCGTCTTTCGGTGTACGGCTGGCAGATAGGTATTCAACGGGGCACGTTCAGCGGTTTTCAGGCTACGTGCGTCTATATACTTCATCACTCGATAAGTCGCTTCAGCTGCCTATGGAGCAACGAAATGAACCAGCAGCTTCGAGTGCTAGATACAATGGCTGCGCTCTGTCGACCCGCAGAATCGAACGTTGGATGGGGACGCGACGGTGAAGTAAGGGGTGAAAGGGAAATGGCGAGGGAGGCATAGGGGGTTAGGGGATGTGATGGGGAACACACTAGTTCCCGTATAAACGTAGAATATTGTCGCCGCACATCGAACCGAAATCCCTATCCGGGCGAGGAAAGTTGGCCACGGTCCAGCTCGGAGAGCCGTTGGTGGATCGCTGCCAAATCGCGGGTCCGGACTATCCCACCGATTGCACGGACAACCTAACCCTTCCATCCCTTACCAACCAGTCAACCCTTCCCAAGCCTGTCCGGCGCGGCGTCTACCTCACCCTACGCTCATCTACTCTGCGTTCCCTACGGAGCTGCCCTTTCCAGATGACGTCCCGGAACGAGAAGAAAAAATGTCGTCGGTCGCTGGGGAAACGTAGACGGATAGTAGGCTGATAAAGGGTTCTCTGGACCTGGTGGAATAAAACTGCGAGCCGGCGAGAACGAGAACGGCTCGGAACGGAAGGATCGGTGGATGGGAACTGGAAACTGGAAACCGGGAACCGTTTTTCCATGGCTAGAGAACTCCTTCGGAACACTGCCGCGCGGTTCTAATGAGCTGTTACCTGAGCATGTTGTGCGCTCTTACGGTTTTTGCTCGTTCCGAGAGCAAGATGCTTGGCTTCATTTGTTATGGGCTTCCGAAGCTTCGCTGTGCAATATGATAGTCGTGTCAAGTATAGTTGATGCCGGAGGCATTTCATATATCGACGGAATAATGAGTATCATTTCTCGCATATAAATGGAACCACGTAGTTTTATTATAATATTCGATCTTATGCGCATTCGTACACAATGGTTCATTATCATTTGAACGTACGATTCAGTTTTCAAAGTTTTCCTGCTTGTACTGCTGCGACTTGGTAAAGTAATTTAAGCTGAAATAATTCGTATTTTCCATACGATCGGAAATTTAATGATACTGTTGCCTGATAGTCTAGACATTTTTGTGCAATTGTCGCTTATGTATATGTCACTTTTAAATAAGGTAGACGATAAGTATAATTCGACCACAAGTTGTTGTACAACTTAAAAAATTATTAACGATTTTATTGATTGATTATTTCCATTTGTTGTTTATTATGAGTGAATATTGCTTTTCCAATGGTAAAGTGACCCATCCTTTAACTGAGAAATTTAAGCTTCGTATAAAAGAAACATAAGATGGAGAGAACTTTATAGGATGTTAAATGATTCAAATGAAAATTACATTTCACATCAGTCCATTAATCGTGATTCTTATAATGAAGTCAGCTATGTCATTTCTTAATTCTAAATTATTTACACTGACAATGTTCTTTATTACTCTTTAGTCATTTAGATTTTAGTAACTTTGGTTTACGAGCTATCATAGCATTCTTATCGCCTAAAGTTGTTTTTATTTATCATAACATTTTTTATTACGTTTATAACAAGGTATATAAAAAAAACTGGTCTATTTTATGATAACATTATCGTCACTGATAATCTAAATGAATACTTTAGTACTATCAGTGTTGTAAAACATTACGTTATTTATGATATTTGTCAGATTACGCAGAGGAAATTTCTGATTAGATATAATTGTCTCACATGCTATAAGATTCATTTTGTATTCCAATTTTCAAATAATTTTATTTATACATATTTATACAAATCAGAGGAAACAGGATCAGTGTTTTTGTTTCTTTAATTTTCTATAATTTCAGTATGACCTATCGTAAATGAAAATATGTTCTCTTTATATATACAGGGTGGTCCATTTATCTTGAGACAGTCAATTATTACGGAAACCAGCAGGAATATGAAAAAATGTTTTATATAAAATATTCTTCATATGAAGAGGCACATTTAATGGCGCTATGCACATTTTTCCATAATGGCCCTGTGAAGGTCAGATGAAGGGCAACTTAATTTTTGAAATGGAAATCCATATTTTTTATTCTACATGGAAGAATAATAATATTTCGTATAAAACATTTTTCCCTAGCGTGCACGGTTTTAATAAACAAATTGTGGTGAATATCCCCAATACTTGTATTGACAAACAATACTGAGTTTGATCTGAAGTCATAAAAATCTAGTAAGCGGTGGCGTAGGTGGTAATAAATTATCTAAATAATAAATAAATAATAAATAAATGATAAATTACGTACTTCTTATTGCCGTCTACTAGATGAAGATTCGCAATACATGTTGTATGCCATTATGCAAGCTTTGCAACATTTATCATGGTATCGTTAAAAAATGCTAAGTTCAGGAAAAAAATGTTTTATACGAAATATTATTATTTCTCGATGTAGAATAAGAATGTAAAATAAAAAATATGGATTTCCATTTGAAAAAAAGAAGTTGCCCTTCATCTGACTCTTAAAGGGCTATTATGGAAAAATGTGCATAGCGCCATAAAATGTGCCCCTTCATACGAAGAACATTTTATATAAAACATGTTTTCATATTCCTGCTGGTTTCCGTAATAATTGACTGTCTCAAGATAAATGGACCACCCTGTATATCTACAATAGTAGGTAGTATACATATAATAGTTATCATTGTGATGTTGTGTAATAGTTTCTGATTTATAAAACATTAAGATCTTACTTTGATTTCTCCACTGATATAGCTTCACAGTACCATGGTCACCTAAACAGTAACAATGGAGAACGATCCAATTGTCGTAGCATAACTAAGTGCTACCTAGTAATTTATGGTAATTTACTAAGTAGTATTACCAGAAGTCAAGGAAGCAAGACCACCCGTACTCCATATTTTGAGCTGTCAAGCGTACTGGAATTCGCGCAACTTTCAATGATATCCCTGAACTTATTTCATTTATTGTATCAGACCAGTCGTCACCTTGGTCAGAGAAACGTGGACACGGTTGAGAAGCCATGCAGTTTATGTCCGTTTGTTCCTCTATCATTATCAACTTGCCGCGTAGATAAATACAATCGTGTCAACCGTTTAGCTCCAGGTTTAAATGAAATTAAATACTGATCATAATTTGCGGGTTGCCTTTCAAACTTGTAAATCTCACCTTTGACTTTTCCCTGTCTGATTTGTCGTTCATTCAGTCCAGTTCTAATATTCATTATTATGGACATTTTTCATTGCGTTGCTGCAAATCGTCTGATATTAAAATTTAATATTTCAAAGCTGAAGTTAATGGGTTAAAGTGACTGTTAACATCAATTGCAACAAACAGTAATCAGACCTTCCTTGTCTTCTTTAACAATCTTAATAAATCGAAGAAAATGTATTGGCATTCTTAAATTTTGTTAATATTTTTCATAAAATCCGGAGTCTAAGATTCAACGTTAATAGCATTCTGACAAATAAACAAATTTTTGCAATCTTGGATATGCATACATACTAAACATTAAAAGAATATATCGTATAACTAACTCTCCATTTTCATCTATAAATATTCAGTGAAGCATTCAGTTGAAAATTATCTAGAGAATTCAGATGTCTATTGTAAATAGATGTAAATGTTTCATTTCTGACCAATGTTACATGAATTCTCGATAGCAATGCCTAATTATTTCTGCCAATACTGCAATATTCAATTATTGTAGTCGAAAAAGTGGAATCAAATAAAATCTTACTTTATTAATAATATAATGCGTTATAGCAGCCTTTTTAAATCTAAAATAAATAAAAATCGTGTTCTATGGAATATTATATTCGATGATTTCTTGAAAAATTTTCATAAGCCATAAATGCATAAAGATCCGCAGAGTAGCTGTGACATTTCGAGACCTCTGTGGCCAACCGTGAAGGGTTAAAGTTGAAAATATAGAATTCGTCGGACCAGGTAGATGGAATAACGATAAATTATACGGTCCAGCGTTATAGGGTTTATACGGAACGACTTTATAAGATATTTCCAGGTCGACATAATACTCGGTCCCCAGAGGGTTAATCCCACTAATCGTGCTTGCAAGCCATTTATCAGCCCCTTAATTACTGCTCGTCGATTTTTAATCATCATTAGGGGCAGCGTCCTCGTATAAGGCGGTAACGCTAATAATAGATAATCCATGGGATACTGAGTAGCAGTGGTGACCGGGATCAAGAAATCGGGATCGATACGGGATTAAACATTCAATCGCGAAAGCGGGCTGCTGCGTATACATACATATATCAATGTGTCGATAGGGGTTGGGTTACCGCGCGAATGCGCCTCTAGAAAGGCTATGGAAATATCGTTCGTGCAAGAAGCGTAAAACTAACGCCGCAGTTTCCAGTTAAGTTCAACACGCCGGAAGAATTTTCCGAAATTTACTTCTGTACTTTACATACGAATGAAGCTGTTCTACCTGGACTGCGGAACGAGGGCCGGCAAAAGGGAAAAGCGAAATAAAGACATTGTTAGTACACCGGTGCATGTACAATAGCTGGAACTTCGTTATTTATTGATCGTTACTCGTGCGGAAACCACGGGGCATTTGCTGAATGCATACTTATCGAGTGCCATTCGTTTCCCGTTCAAAGATCCGATATGTCCTGAGAACATTTCGGACCGAACCGAGCCACGCTTAAGCAAAAGAAAATGGTGGAAGACCTCTCGGAAAATTTGGGACGTAAGTGGTTCGCCAAGCACGTGATCGATTTCTATCGAGCTTTGCGTTCTTAACACTTTATCTACCGGAACACTATGGATAGAATTTTCAATAACTGAGCTGTGCTAGAGGGAACTTTTAAACCCAGCTTTTAAATTATTAGATTGCGGTGTTGACGGTGAGTTAAAGCCATTTAACTCTGCTTTAATCCATAAAAAAATCCTCAGCCATGTGCCATAGGCTTCCAAAAATTATGGAATATTTTTCATTTATGATTATTAAGATCGTAAAGATGCATCCATGAGAAATTATTCAACATATTTATTTCTTTGAGTATACGTTATACAAAGAATGATTCAAAATTTGGATAGATACATTCTTATAAATTTTATAAAGTAATGTAAAATCGTCAGTTTTTTTTAGAATTCCCTAAAACCTAGTGTTAATTGCAACTACGGGGCAGCTTTACATGAATACGGTGTGAATATCAAATGATCTCAAAAATCACTCCTTTAAAGGAAGTACAACATTTTTGGGACACCCTGTACAGACTACCAAAGGCTCGTGCATTTATAATAACGTAAATTAATCTCCGAAAAATAACAAAATGTAAATTTATTAGGAAGAGTTCCATTTCAGTTTTATGCAACTGCAGGCATTAGCGAGTAGATGGAAATTTCTTTTAACTTTAATTTCTTTTAATATGCAACCCTGTAATTTGTATACACTCTCACAGTGTAATTATGAGGACATTTAATTATGAGTTATAACTTTACTTTATTTGCGATTCCGAAGTTTTACCTGGACCATGAATCTTTATACATAATTTTTAGATTTTGTTACGAAACCTTGTCAACAAGTAATAATTGTCATAGACCTTATCAAAAGTTTTCTTTTACTATAATACAGATACAGCGCTTCGAATTAGGAAGGAAATAGTTTTAAAAAATTGTTATTAGTTAAATATAAATTACAACATTAATTATAACATTAATTACAAATATGAAATGAAGGAACTTGTGGAATTGTAGAACGTGATTGATATCAATGAACAAGTAATTTAATGGATTTTAAAGTGATATTTCTGTCCTTTTAAAAAAATGTTGCAAATATTGTTTAATCTGCAACGTCCGCGAGAAATGTATTAATGAAGTACTGTATAAAACATGATTTACTATTATAAATGGAAGGAAACGTTGCAAAGGCTAAAAACGCTATTATAAAAATATTACGTGCTCCGAGCAACCATTTTACTTGCCTCGACAATTGCAAAAGGAAATCTTTTCGCCGGGAGCGAATAATTAATTCCCAGAAAGCGCCGTTCGCCCTACGCGAATTTTTCGTTCCGAAATTACAAAAGAGTGGCTAAATACAAAGATATATTCCAATTGGCCTGCGCGACTGATCGAAACATACGGACAAGCTTTCAAAGCGTTCCATTCGCAATAAAAAATTCATCTCTGAAGCACTCTTAATAAAAGTGCACTTTATGATGCATTAGCCTTTATGCAACAATCATAGAAATTAATCTGTTTTCCTTCTGGAACTTGTATAAAGCAGATAACCCTACAAACGACGCATTACACTCTAACGTGATTAAAAGCTCCACCGCAGGCAAAGTGCAACTGATTTCTAATTTGTCTTTGAACATACACCTATACGTCTTTCATCTTAACTCTCGAACCCGTTGATTGGCGATAAACGGAAACGCTACACTGATTAATTCCACATTTCTCATGAAAAATCATTTTTAATCGGTGATATCATTGTGCCACGGTAGTTTTGAAGATATAAATTTTTAATACTAAATAAACAAGAAGATTGTATATGAAATGTTAGAAAATCGTTTCTCCTTGTTATGAGAATAATTTTCATAAAAATGTTCTAGTTGCTCGACGTGGCTGTAAAGTTTCCTCGCCGCGAGACACGAGCTATTCACTTTACTCGAAGTTTTCAAAAATGGCGTTTTACAACAGACGGTGGAGAGTTTCGCTAGTTTTTTTTAATCATTTCTGTGAGAGGCTCTGTGTTTAGTCTTAACAATTAATGGGAGTCGGAAAAGCGTATCAATTACACTGTTAAATTGTTAAAAATGAATACAAATATATTTTGTGTTCGAACTTAATTTTAGCACAAATACTAGCACAAAGAATATCAAGAATTGTAGACATTTTATCAAGATTTTCAACGCTCGCCGCACTGTTTCATCTTGGGTCACCTTCCGAACTGTTTTGAGTCAATGAAAATTTTATGCGAGATCATTTCTGTCATTAACCCTTTGTCTAAGACTTGCTGAGGAACAAGATGCTTGCGGCTGCATTGCATAAACGAAGGCACAGTTGATACGCTTAGCGACAAACCCCTTTTTGAGTCGACAGCACACGCGGATGATTTTCCTCAAACATGTAACAGCGTTATTCGCAGTCAAAGGACTATAAATGTTGTAATAGCAATTGAATATTTTATAGATACTCGTACGATGAAGGTTTTAACCATCAGAGACGTTAAAGACTAACATTCTTGGTACTGATAATACTTTGTCTAGTACTACCATAATAATTGATTGTCTTCCTATATTAAAACAAACAAAATGTTACTTTTTACCGAATGAATCAGCTACGACAGTCGCGTTTCCCTCGATTTTATATTTTCTTTGCGTGTACAACGGAATCAATAACCTATCAATGAAAGCTTTCAGAGTTCTTTCAATTAAATGACGCATAAATCGTTCCATTTTCCCAACTGCAGATTTAATTTCAATTTAAATATTCATTCGTAGACCGCAATCTTTTCTTCTCGCATCATACTACTAAATTAAATCTTCCGCAGGGGCTAGCGAAGAAAATGGAAAGATCAGAGATAAATTTAACTTCGTCCCTTCCTTTTCCGCTTCACATAACCAAAAGTCAATGTAAGGGAATTAGAATCACATCCTCAAAGTAATTAAATTCAGCCAGTCCGTTCAAAGGAAAGCTTCATTAAGGATCGAGTCCGCTATTCTTCGAAAAGAAGTGTTTGTCCCAACCAATTCAACGTGAACAGCAAATATTATTTAAATCTAAAGGCTTTGAAGAATGGATTCCGACCAAAATTAAATATATCTTAACCCTGGTATGATCACATGTTAACAAATATAATCCAAACGCAATAGCAATTTGATCAATGCTCAGGGATTGAAACAAAATCAATATTTTAATTAAAGTTAAAATTAAATTAGCCTAGCAATCACAAAATCAACAGAGTCGTCAGAGCTCCAACGACAACAATTGAGAGTTAATACTTTTTGGAACCGCTTTCAAGTAAGAAAATATTAATTTAACAAAATTCTTGTACGAAGTATGTCAACAAGAAATCAAGTGTCTTCTCGATAAAACGATAATACTGTTCAAATTCAATATCTCTTCTCATCTGTAGTTCAATCAGAATAATGTATAATGTAGTGAATTACTCGATGCTACATTAATATCTTTTCACTTCAATTTCGGTCTACCGATCGCGCAGATCGAATTCAGATCATGAGGTAAACCTATTTCTTAAATGAAACTGAAATTAGATAACGCAAATTCAATCATAACAGTATCATATCTTGATAACCTAAACTACTATTCACCCGGACTGCTCTGTTGGTTCATTTTGTGGTCACTGGACAATCCCGTTCCCTACAATTACCTGTATCCTCGATACGATAATAGTGAGGGTTAATGCCGTAGCGCAACGATTAATTTTACCCTTCGATTCTCACAGCACTGATTGCGACGCGCTACGGAACATATTATTAATTGTCATCTTAAATTGTTACAAAATGGTTTCATTTTTAGTACTCGTACAATGTTACAATCACTTTGACTCTCAAGCACTCCTCGGAATATCGCACTCATTTTTACTTTAAACTTTAGATCAACAAAATCATATTCTATTTATAACGTCACACTTTTTTCAAATACATCTCCGTTAACATATTTGTAATACTATTCGTATTAATCTTCACATTAAACAAAAACAATTTTCATTCGAAATTATTCCGACTATGTACTTGTCCATGTTATTTCATTACTTTTTCTTGTTTAATCAATTAATCTTCTCTGGAATCTTTTTATATGACTACACATTAGCAAGAATAGGTTTCTCACCCTCAACTTTGAGGGCTGTTCTCACCCCTTAGATTTGGATCATTGCAGATAAAACTGTGTCCCATATAAATTTCATTAAAATCATCGTGTTACAGTTAGGTAATGTACCTTGTAAGTAAAGTATAGACTATTAGACATCGACGATCGGTGTAGTCTACTTTCCGAAAGGTAGCTGTAACTGAATACCTTCTACGACAGACAGTTTCACGGGAGATCTACCTCGATAAATGAAAAGAGCGGCCTCCACTAAATTACCCTATTCCTCAATAACTCAAAGACCTCTTTTACATACCGTTTCCAATAGGAGCCGATCTGGAGCTGCTATCGGTGCTCATAAAGCCTATCGTGCTTTCAAAGAAAGCCGAGCTATTCGAACTTATCTGCCAGAAAGCCATCCGCGACAAGAGCTCGTGGATCAACGGTATTCCCTCGATTAAACTTCCCTACGACCGGATTCGAGCCACCACATCACTTTCCTCGCGAGCCTTCGTTTTATACGCCATGGCGGACGGGTTTACAGAAAAAGAAAGACGGTTTGGGGAGCGGGGGTTGCCGGTAATACACCGAAAGGGAAGAAAAAGCGAAGAAAAAGCGAAGAGATCGCGATCCGCGTGTCGCGCTCGGATCAACCCAGGATATCTTCGTGCTACCGAGGAAAGCCAAAGCCGTCCGGGATCGGCAAATTTGACAAACATCCCTCGGCCAGCTTTTGTCACCGCGACAGGACCAATGGGTGAAAGATAGCCGACCGCGATCGGGAATAAAAGCAAAGAGAATTCGCTGGAAAACTTCAGACCAAAGTGCCCAGAAGTATCTTTGCAGAGTCCTTGCGATGAATCGCTGGGAAACATTTCTGATCCACCAATTAAGTGGGATCGCTTTTAAAAACAAACTCGACGTTTATAACTCTCGAACGAGAAGCCTTCGAGTTTATTTTCATATTTCAGTTTGTCTACTATTTATAGAACTGTAAAGATCAAATTTATTTTCATTCATCAAAGTATTTAATATTTATGGAACTATGAAAAGCAAATTTATTTTCATTTCTCGAAGTGTCTAATATTTATGAAACTATGAAGATGAAATAAAATATAAATTCATATTTTATTTAGTACTTCTCTTCAGAAAGTATGGTTTCAAAGAAAATTAAATGATTACTGTCAGGCTGTGTGCTTCCGCATAGAGTAGCATAACAGTATGGGTTTGTGGATTTGCATGTCAAACATTGGCCCGGTTCGCGAAGTAGGTTCATTAGTTTTATTACCGTATGCTTGTGCCTGAGACGATTTAAAACTTTTTTTGAGATAAAACTTTTCAAATTAAATAATTAATTTTCACAAATCAATTGTAGTATTCAACACCGTTCTCCGAATGTCACAAATTTTTTCAAATAAACCGATTTGTGGTCCTGGTTTTAAAAAAAAAAGAACTGCACATCAGTTCACTATGGTTCACGATGGTTATCTTTTGTATTGTTATTATTAAAAAGAAGATTTCGGCAACTTGTCAGTTGCGATCCTCACAGTTCAGATAAAAAGAACATTGCACATTTATAATTGCTGTTCCATCGTTTCTCTTTACTTATATAAATTAACGTTGAACCCGTCAAAGCCCAAGCGCTTATTTTACTCGATAAAAGGGGTTTCATTGTTAGCCTCTGTTTGTCTTG
Source organism: Lasioglossum figueresi (assembly GCA_028455805.1). Classification (NCBI taxonomy): domain Eukaryota; kingdom Metazoa; phylum Arthropoda; class Insecta; order Hymenoptera; family Halictidae; genus Lasioglossum; species Lasioglossum figueresi. The sequence goes on from CM052201.1 coordinate 4,449,957, forward strand.
CAATATACGCTGGTTCCTCGATTAACGCAGAACATTCGGCCCACGTAGTTTTCTTTGCGCGATTGAAAATAGCCTAAATGGACCTCGTTCAATACAAAAGGGAAAATACACGAGAGGCAAGCCCGTGAATATGTTTCGGAAATTCTTAATCTGCACTTTAACGCAGGAAAAATATCCACGAAAAGTTCAGGGAAATCGATTTATGTCAGACGTTTTTGTTATCGATTTTGTACTCGAATACGTTCGAGTTTTTCCTGTGATTCAGCAAAAAAGCAATATGGGATTGTAAGGTGTAAAAATCTTTGAATTTAGGCTTTTTTCAAACAATTATATTTCATAACAACCTCGATCGATTTCGATGAGACTTTGTACACACAGTGCTGTTCACTTGATTAGCCTCGGGTGAAAATATATATAAGTTTATATCAAAGAAAGGAATTGTGGACAAAATCCTTGCTTATTAGTTAAATTCGTTTATAATATGAATTTGCAAGTGATATATGTTTACATCGATATATACACTTGCAAGAAACTTTGTGTTTGTAAAAATAAGATGCTTCCACATGAATAGCCTCACATTGTTTAGTCAAGGTTAGTTGTCGGTTTGCGATAGATCGGACAAGACATATCCGCAACACTACATTTCACATATATGTTAAGTATTATATCCATTATTTTTTGTACCATTATTATCATTGTGCTAATATGGATCGCGGAAAGTCATTGACTGTTGAGGAAATTGGAAAAATTAAAGTTTTAAAAGTAGAAGGGTATTCAAACCGAGAAATTGTAAAACGAATTAATAGAAGTGCTAAAGTAATTAACCATTTCTGTAATAACCCCGGAAATTATGGAGAAAATTATAAAGGGAGAACAAAACGAGCTACAACGGAGAGAGGGAAAGGAGATCAGTTTTACGTAAAATTTCGAATGCAGCAGTTTCCCTTAAGAAGATCAAACAGGAAGTTGGAACAAAAACGTCAGTTTCAACTTTTAGACGTGTCATACAAAGTGTTCCACACACAAAACGCAAGAAAATGCAAAGAAAACCTGCGTTAATGAGAAGGCATATCGAAGCCCGACTCCAATTTGCTAGAACGCATATGAGTTGGACTCAACAATGGCACAATATAATTTTCTCACATGAGAAAAAATTCAATCTGGATGGACCAGACGGATTTTCCTACTACTATCATGATTTACGGAAAGAGAATCGAATTCTTTCTCGACGTCATTCACTTGTTATTTGGAGTGTTCGAGGCTATTCACTGTATATATAACTAGACTGCGGATTTTATGCATTTATGAAAAAAATGGGTACGTACAATTTAAAATAGTGGACATATTAAAAAGATTTAAGGCCACCAGTGTATTAGTTTCACGTTAATAAGATCATTAAAAGAGAAAGTTTCTGTTTGGCTCCTGTGTCTTGCAATCGATACAAACATTTTTTATTTTGCATAAAGATCCGCAGTCTATATATAACTTACTTAGGCCTACCAAAGGTACCTTCTAAATTTTCGTTACAGGCACAGATAAAACATTTGATTTTTTAATTTAGCCGGGGTTATTTAGTCGGGGTTATTTAGTCGGGGTTATTTAGCCGGGGTTATTTAGCCGGGGTTATTTAGCCGGGGTGATTTAGCCGGGGTGAATATATCACGGGGACTTTTTGCGAGTCGAGCACAGTACGAGCAAGAGACAAATTCCAGTCCTCGCAATTTGACGACAGACCGAAAGAAACGTTATCGATAATAAGACTTTGAGAAAGCACTTAATGAAAATTTAACAAAACGAGAAGAAATAAATGTAAATATACACACTACTGTGCAAAAGAAAGAAGCATATATTAATAGAAAAGCGAAAAAAAACAAATGAGAACACAGTAAGTTTTGAAAAAGGATGTTTAATTGAATAGTTCTGAGAGTTTTATTGCGTATTATCTAATACTGTAAATGTAAATACAATTTCTACATAAAGATATTGTTTGTCATTATATCTACTAATTATACTGGTTCTTTCTTTTGCACAGTAGCGCATGTATGTATTTTCATCATTGTTCGAAATATTTGACAATGTAATAACACTTTACACGTGTAATAACGTCGATGAATGCCATTTACTGATACATCTGTTTGTTGACTGTGTAAAACGTATCGCGTTCAGAGAAATGTTATTTCTCTCGTACGCAGAAACAAACGAAACGTAAATCGAGAGATAGGTGTAAATTGGTCCTGCAGACCAATCGAGTAATTTATCCGTACTTGAAACGGTGAAGTATAAACGGAGGAACTCGGTGTCTCGTTCGACTTTGTGAACTTTAGACACCCCCAAGCTGTAGCCTGGTAATGTAAGACCGCCACGTAGGAAAAACAGACGAGCGTTTGCTTGCTCTTTCAACGCTTTTACTCCCCTCGCATCCCACCTCTCTCTCGTTCACCCCTTTCGCCCCGATGAAACTGTTTTCGCGATCGTGTGTAGTACTTCGCCATTTATTAAAGTAAGGTACCACCTGCTCGTAAACACCACGCTGTTTCTGGAACACGAATAACCCTCCAAACAACCAATATACCATTCGGAATTCACGTCTTATTTTTCTAATTTATTTATTTGCTTAACTGTACTTAATTCAACGTTTAATTCGCGGAAGCTTCAGTTTCCTCGTTCGTTCACAATTTAAACAGTAATAAGTAGACTGCGGATCTTTATGCATTTATAACAAAATTGTTGTAAAATTATAATAATGAGGATGCCAATATATGATTTCTCCTCTATTAAAATCATTCAGGGAAGAAATAACATTCAATTTAGTTTCTATTTCTTGCAATCGATGCAGATAATTTTTATTTTGTATAAAGATCTCCGCAGTCTAGTAACAAGTAGACAGAGGATTTTTATGCAAAATAAAATGTTTCTTCATTTGCAAGGAAGTGGAGATAAGTGATATTTATTTTTTACATATACATTCTTACATTTTTCTAATAGTTTTACTGATTTAAGTTTCACCTACTCGCGGTGATTAACCATTCGTGAACGAAATTTGAAAAATAATCGGTATCGTGGTTTTATTTACAAGCCCACAAAATGGCCGCCATGATAACAAATAGATAATTCCATTGTTTAATTTCTAGTATTTTTGAGAGTCGTCTTCTTCATTTTGAATGTCTAGCCTGATTTTTTATGAAATTCTTGTGAAACAATTACTTCATGTATTGCACCGAGAAAAATTAATCTGTACAATTTCAGTTAGATAACATTATTAATTTCTGCGTATTTTGAAATTACATGTGACGAAGTATCAGACTACATTATCGATTATTTATGCAACGAACAGAAGTTAGAAATAAATTAATTCCGTCCGTTAATAATTTTAATAAGTGGCAAAGAATATTATGATATTCTATAATTATTCTAATGTTCTATAATTATTTTAATGTTGACACTGTTTTTTATCAAATCCGCAGTCTACATCGGAATATTCTTAGAAAAACTAATAGAATAATTATAACGCGAAGGATTAAGTAATTCCATTAGTTTCAAGAGAAATTAAGAGGACGAATAGCAGGATTAAATCATTCCTCGAAATGATTTTGTAAATAGTGAACGCTACTTTTCGGGGACACGTTGAATTAATTGTCGGCAAACAATTAACTCGAGACAATTTGCAGTCTTGAGATAGTTTTGAGCAATTCGTTGGACGAATGTAACTTGGTGTGCCAACTATTTCGTGTCTTCGACCAAATAGTTACTCGTCGGCTACTGACGCAGCAGAGCAGCAAGAACACGTGTGTACAATAGTAACGCCGCTATGTGTAGACACAGCGCAATTTCTCGGGAACATGTATAATCAAGTAAAATGCGCAGTGCTAGGTATTGCCACCCGCATAACTATTTAGAACATTTTCATATTTCGACGAGATCGACACAGTGACTACAGGCACATTTTTTTCCGAATACTATATAATTTCATTGTCGCTACTATTTGCATACCTTGAAAAGAAATATTATTGCAGAAAGTTAATAAAAACCAGCATGTTTTCCACTTTTGCAATTACAATATTAAGCAAATAAGTTAATATCATACATAATTAAATCTTCTTACTAGAAAAAAATTTATCTACTTAAACTGTATATTAACAATGAATTTGAAGAGTATACTGAAAATATTTCAATTTGAAAAAATGCCGGACTATTTGAAACTGAAAAGAAACTACTTCGCCAATTTTCATTAATCTATTAAAAATTATTTATTTAATAAATGGCAAACTGTAATTCTAAATTTGAGGTATGTATTTTGAAGGTATAAGAATGCTCTTTATTTTAAAACAAAATTATTTATTTAATAAATGACGAACTATAATTCTAAATTTGAGATATGTATTTTGAAGGTATAAGAATTCTCTTTATTTTAAAACAAATTTTTTTTACAAATATTAAACAGATTCGACAGGGTTCACAAAAGAATGTTAGTAATTTTTTCGACCGAAAATCATATTCGAAAAATGTTCATTTTGAAATGCTTGTTTTAATTACAATTTTTATTAAATTTCAATTAATATCGGTATTTTCGGCATTGCTAAACATTTAGAAAGTAATGTAGATGCATTAACAACATTAACAGACTGCGGATTTTTATGCATTTATGAAGAAATTGACTGGGTAAAAATAAAACAGTGAAAGATTAGAAAAATCTAAGAATATTGTTACGTTGTTCTGAATGTAAAAAATCTATTAAGAGATGAACTGACTTTCTATTTAACTCCTGCTGTCCACAATTGTTGCAGAATATTTTTACTTTGCATAAAGATCCGCTGTCTATCAAGTTATTTTGTACCAAAAGAACTAATTATAGCAACGATCTTAAAATTCTAAAATTGATCGAGTACATGAATAACTAAGAGCACAAGTTGATAAATAATTTAATTAAGTGAAATTATTCGCCTGGCCGTCGGGAAGTGTATTAAGAAAAGCGGATCTTGCATATGCATTTATGAAGAAATTGACTGGGTAAAAATAAAACAGTGAAAGATTAGAAAAATCTAAGAATATTGTTACGTTGTTCTGAATGTAAAAAATCTATTAAGAGATGAACTGACTTTCTATTTAACTCCTGCTGTCCACAATTGTTGCAGAATATTTTTACTTTGCATAAAGATCCGCTGTCTATCAAGTTATTTTGTACCAAAAGAACTAATTATAGCAACGATCTTAAAATTCTAAAATTGATCGAGTACATGAATAACTAAGAGCACAAGTTGATAAATAATTTAATTAAGTGAAATTATTCGCCTGGCCGTCGGGAAGTGTATTAAGAAAAGCGGATCTTGCAGATAAGTTTGTGCACGCTCGAATGCCTCCGCCGGAAGTTTATCGGCTAACGCGCAAAGATTTCTGAAGGCTCGTCTATATTCGTCCCCGTCGTATTGGCATGGACTTTTAGCATCATGCATTGGACCGGAGTAAAAACATTTTGTTACGTAACATTGGATCGGAAACTCGTGTGGACGTTTAGAGAGCACCGACTTCGAAAGCATATTTCGAAAAGAAAAAGTTTCGCTGAAATTCCAAAAGAAAACACTTACGCGGGAGAAGTTCCGTGTCAACTTTCTTCTCGCATCGCGGCGCGGTATGTGGATTCAATCTCAGAGAAACGTTTCTAGATTCTATTATAGTTTACTCCAGCTAGATTTTTCTGTGAATAATGTAATCTAATCTTGGTACGTCCTCAGATCGATATGCTTCTGAGACGTATACATATGAGCCGTTTGTTTTTAAAGTGACCTAAGTTCGTTTATATTTAAATTGAGAAATTTAAGAGTGTCCGTTTCAATAAAATTAAAAATATACGCGTTGGACACCAATGTGTCACACTGCTTAAGTGTCTCTAAGAGAGTTTTTACAATTCCTATTGAAATAATATTAGAATAATATTTATTTTCTTGCCAGAAATGGAGTTAAGCCACTTTCAAAATTAACAACTAGATTTGTTATCAAATTTGAAAGAACCCATGTCCATTCGATATAATTTAAAATGCTTCAAATTGAAAATTTTAAAAGCTTCAAAAACACAATTTATGCAATTCAGGAAATCTTCTAGCTACATAAATTACATAACAATTTACTGCTCGTCCACATTTTGTGTATGCGGGAGGGATTTGAAGAACTCCATCATGCCCTTGTATTTCGCTGTTATAATTCGTCTTATATTTTTCTAAAGTGGTGTTAATATAATATTTTCGATAATTTGATGGTCTACCCCGACGTGGTAATAAATCCAGAATTTTAAACAATGCATTGTCATCACAAGACTCCGGATTTTATGCATTTATAACAAAAATGAGTAGATGTAATTTAAAACAGTGAACAGATTAAGGAACTTTGCAATTGATGCGCAAACTTTTTATTTTGCATAAAAATCAGGAGTCTACTCGTCAAATTGCAATTACCTTCATCACTGAACATTATCAATAATGGATTGAACTTAGGCCATTTTCAAAGTAATGTTTTTAATGATTGAAATAACTGCGAAAATTTATGTGTCAAAAATTATGGTATATACTCTGAATATACTTAACCGCAAAATGTTGTTTATGACGGTTAACTTCAAGTTGTACACGTTACTAGAGTCAACAAGAAACAATTGACAAATGTACTTGGTCACTTTCAAAATGAACGGCTCATATATTTTATTTTTCGGACCGTATACACGGTGGGGCAATAACTTTGCGCACTTTAAATATTTTCGTTACTTGTAATAATATGAAAAAATGATGTATACAACATTTGCATGGTACAGGTATTGATTTCTTTAAATGAAAAGACCTACTTTTGATATCATGAAAAATCAAAACTCGTAAGGAGAGTTCATGCATCTGTAATTTCATCAGGAATGTTCCCATGCCCACTTGTACATAACTTTTGACCGCACCCTGTGGGTAAGCAATAAAATTTCCATTTAATGTTTAATGATGAAGATCAAATTGCGTTGCTCCATGTAGACGGAGGATACGTGAACTTTCTGTTAATTGAAAGTTTGCGGAATGTTTTAGATTCTTGCGTGAACGCGGAACAACATATGTTGATGTATAAATTACCGCGAGATTAAAACGTTAGAAAGAATATTAAAAATCTTCCTTTAACTTTTAGTGTAAGCATGTATTGAATTTTGGTTCTTCTGAATTATCTTAATGTTAATCTACGAGGTGTGATCAAAAAGTAAGGTGACTTTTTGAATAAATATTTTTTAATTAATTTATTTTTAAATAAATATTTTTTTATAAAAATAAAAAGTCACCTTACTTTTCGATGACACTTCGTATATAAATCTCCAAATTCTTAGCTCCCGCATTACAATCATGTATTACCAAAGTTGATTGCAGTAAAGTAACGCTTGTCGTTAAAATTCGTTCAAGAATATGCAAAACTTATTGTTCAGCCCGATATTATGTGAAATAATTATTTATTTATTATTTGATGCCGTAAACCATGTTTGGTTTATGTAGCACAACAGTTCACAATTAACAATGAAGTACATGGTATTATATTAATGGGTGCGGTAGACGCTAAATTCTAATTTTACATTTTTTAATGAAATTAGAAAAATTAACTTGGAAAGCTAATATTGTAGGGTGCGTAATATGTGAAGCGATTACTGAAAAATATTATCTGATCGATTATCCCAAGTCCTTTTTCAAAATTTATGTTTACACAGTATCTGCCTCTACATCACTGTACCGTGATCGTAGGCTAACAGATTATCTTTGAGAAGCAGTAAACAAACTTGCCGACGTGAATAAGAAAATAGAGTCGCAATACAGAAGAGAAAAAAGCGCATCGTGTGCTAATACAGATGGAAAGAAACAATTAGTTTGAGAGGCTCGAGTTGGGGTAACATATGTAAGCGCTTTCTCAGCAACGCATTGTCTACTCACCTGCTCGAGTGTTTTCGTGATCAAAGATCTGAAGCTTTATTAAAGCAAGCAGTGTATTTACTAGAAACTAGTCTCGTAAACGCGACGGTACTGCTGAAGTACCGTTTCCGCTTTAACGAAACGAACAACAATTTGCACTCGGAAAGTGGTTACACTTCCGCTCCCTTGATCATCTTTCCAGGTGTACCTTCAAATTTCCCGCCGAATTCGTAATTGCACGATTCCGCTTTACTCTCTGCCGCCTCTTGCAGCGGACGCAATGCCTCAAGTTTGTGCGCAGCCCGTTGTTCCAATTACTTTTGTTCGAAAGTCAAATTATCGTGACTGAAATGATTTCTCAATGAACACGAAGACTTCCCCTTATGAATTATATTTGTAGAACGTTGAACAAGCAATGCTAATTACAACACAACATTCTTAACATCTCGGAATCGTAAATGATACGAAAACATCCTCTGCTGATACCTACTTGTTAGTCATTATTTTTCTCTTGGAAGCAACGTTCTAATTGAATATACAGATATTGTCTTACGTTAACGAGTACACAGTGGATCCAAGAAGTATTCAAACATTACATTTCTTATTCTTAAAAAATTGTAGATATTTAAATTGGAATAATTTCATAGAAATAAATGGACCAGAGTCGCCAGATCAAAACGTCTAAACCAAATTAAAACGTCTATACCAAATTAAAACGTCTATGAAAACATTCAACATTTTTTCTCGAGACTGAAACTACGGTAGATTTAAAGATTCAAGCTTCCCCTTTACAACCAATGCTTAAAACTTAATCTACAATTCTTTCTAGTCAATTTATTGAGAGCCGAATGGAAGGTGTACTGCTGGTCTTGCAATACTACATACATACTTACGCAACTAAACTTGTTTTTCGTTTTTATTCTAAAACAGCCAAATTTGTAATAGATTCGTATAGAAAGAAATGAGTCCAAATCTATGATTGTACTATTTTTTATAACGAAATGATCATATTACACATCTTGATAATTTTTTTCAAGAATCAAAGATTTATTTAGTTGAGAATCGAAGAAATGTTGATCTACCCAGCGTTTTCAGACAGAACAAAGTGATCTCTATATCGAAACATCTTCTTCGTGAATATAAACTACTTTACATTGACAAAATCCTCTGATTAACTGAAGCAAGCTATACAGAGTTTTCACCGTGCGATTCCTTGATCCGATAAAAACTAGAACATCGCTCCTGAGAAGTAACTTTCCAGCGAAATTAGCCCAGTCTCCGCGAAAGTTTACTGCTAGCAGTAAACTCTTAATCCCTACACAGCAAAAATTGAGAAATTTGTAAACATGGTGGTTAACGGCTAATAGCCGTTGTAAAACAACGTAGCTGACACGCGCAGTGCAAACTGAATTTCAACTGGAAAAACAAACGGGTACAATTTTCGTGTAGAATCGGGGACAAATTTTTACGGCAAGAAAAATCACTAATATTCAAGTAGGACTGTTGGTTAGTCGTTCATTTTATTTCCTTTGGATAATAAAGAAAACGGGTTCTCAACGATATCGACGGTAATTTTGAAAGTAACTATAATTTGATTTTTGTTCGTCGGAGACGATAATGGGCGTCATTTTGGGAATTTCATTCGCTAGGACACGAATTATCCTTCCTGCGCTACTAATGTCCCTGAATAATGGCTACATTAATGGTTTTTCGCTTCGTTCGTGCGGAATTAACGAGAGGGTGACGGAAAACTTCCTCCGCGTGTTCTTTCATCGCCTCCATTCAGTCTTTTCTGCGGCCGGATTATGCTTCTTTAACGTTATTGTTCCCAAAGAATTTTTAATATTAATGTCCATTAGCAGTGGCACCGGCTCCGCGAGCGATCTGCAACGACCTGTGATTTAAAAGCTAACGCCAAGGTACGACTCGCGTCACACGATCTATGGATTTAGGTCGAATTTGAATTTAAAATGACTTTAAGTTCTTTGTGAAACCGAGCCTTATTTTTGTCTGGGAACTCGTTTGACGATCCGCTTTAATGCCATATTCGATCCTGTATTTTACAGCGATTGCTCTTTCTCGATAACGTGCCAATCTCTTTCCACGAGTTTCTCTTTGACTCGTGCCATCGACAGCAATTTTATTTTCATATTTTCTGTTGATGAGTTTCTTTTTCGAATTTGCTTCCTATACGCGAGATACGAAATATTGATATTCCTTCTATAGTTATCTACAATCGTGTTTGTTTAACAGTTATTCTAAACCGTCAATTATATCATTCATATTTATTTTCCACATTTTTGGAGAGATTTGCTTGATGAATTATTAAAATAAAACCCCCTGTGGATTAATTAAGCTGTTGAACCGAATTTAATCCCTTCACAAGCATTAGTTTTTGGAATACACGTACAATCGCAATTTCGAATTCCCTACGTGGAGCATTTATGCATATTACGGTAAATATGGGAGCTATGGAATATTTGAATTCAAAAACTGTCGAAAGAAATTGAAGAATTCGTTCATTTTCTTGTAATTAAGTTGTCAAAACTTTGACCCTTAACTGCACCATCAGAATCTACTTTAAAAATGCAATGATTCAATTAAATTATATTTAATACTACATTTATATTTAATGTTTATCTTTATTGAAACAGTAAATAGAATTGTAGCGAGGTTTAGTGAAAATTTCATCTGAATGCACAAATAGCTATAATAGTAATAGTTAGACAATAAATAATTATTACGTTAAATTTGAGTGGGGTCGCATCAGCTTCGATAGTTCAAAAAAAAATGAAGTTCTAAAAAAAGGAGAATATATTATATTTTATTTGTTTCTTAAAAATGAGTTACCCGTGGATAATATATTTTTTTCATATATTGAACATGTTAGTCAGTAGGTGACGTGTTTAAAATACATGTATCTTCAATTTGTCATCGACAGCACGTAGATCAAGCAAAGTTTTCAATACAAATTTGATACAAAACAGTATAGTAATAACTTGACAACAGGTCTTTCTGCAAAATAAAAATTTCTAGCATAGAGTACAGGAGACTGGAATCAAATAAAAATATTTTTTTCTCTCCGTAAGAATTTTAATAAATGAGTTATAATGCATGAATATTCTCAACTTCTATTAATCTTTCTACTTTGAATTTCTTCAATTTTATCGCGAATGCATAAAATCCGTAGTCCAGTAATAACGAACTGAAAATACCCTCAGATTATTTATCTTCTACGAGATATCGTATTATATCGAAGCCAAATTCAATAAATCGTAATAGCATTATAACGCGAGATAGTCTTTTTACAATCATATTCCATTTACCAGCCGTAATTCTAGATTCAATAAAATCTGTGTAACGAATCGTATCGACGAATACAATTATCGATAATATCCTACAAGGGAATATTGTTACCGAGGCGATTTTATCGTTTCCCACATTGAAATTACTAATTTTCAAAGCAACGATGCTGCTAGACTGGGGAATAAAATTTGTCCACTTTATAATGCGTCAGCTAATGAAATATTACGGGCCATTTTCAATTAAATCCCATACCTGAAAATGTTATTAACACTTTACGTGCCAGAAGAGGTGCGTTCACCACAAAAAGGACATATTCCCTCACCCCATTCCAGTATGCGCGCGCGCGGCATAATTGATATTACACCATAGCATAACGTCATTCGACCCATTATGCCGGAGGGTAGCCGTTCCGATTAATATTAACACCTTATTATAGTTTCTCGCGTATAAGCCGTACTTTAACAACTATTCTCCCAAAGGCGGAAAGTCTATATTTTACAACAATAAGATATTCTTAGATTTTCAGTGTTTTCCAAAATTAATACTAGAGAAAAAATTTTAGAGGTACTAATATCGAAATTTACCCTTGAGGAGAGGTCACAGTCAAAGCAGCTGAAGAAATTATCATTTTCAAGATTTTTTTGTAACAAAATGAATAAGATAACAATCTGTGATTTTTGAAATTTGTTCTATACAGGCTGTTCAAAAAATGTTACTTCTGAATAAGTCAATGTTTCGGCGATAATGAGAAAAGTAAGTTCAAAGACGCTTGAAATATTATTTTGCTAAGACTATATATAGTCTATTAAATGAGTTTTCATAATAATCACGAAGAACTAAGACATTGTTCTTAATATACATTTGAGTTTGCGTGCCTGAAAATGAACCGTCTAGAAGTTTAAGCGAAGTTGAAAAGAAAATGTTTAATTTAGGGAAACTGATTAGATACACTTAAAACGAGTACACGCCAAAGGAGAGGAGAAGCGGCTATAGAGGAAAGAGTAATATTTGATTTATTAATGGAAAATTAGAAAGTTCTGATATCACGAAATTAGTGAATGTAGAAATTGCAGAAAATCTGAGATGGATAGGTAAAAATACGTATGTTTCAAATGATCAAAAAATAATCATTTGTTTCTTAAAAATAATAAATTGAAAATATGTAAGCAAGCAATTAGTTTATAGAAATGATAATTAAAAGTTTTCATTTTTGGCACTGTTTTTAGAAAATAATAAAAGATCAAGGATTATTCCATCATTACGTGGAGTGTAGCAACAATGCAATACCAAAATCAAGAAAAAAATGATTACCTCTTAACGAAATACTGCATGCGCAATTTAGAACACCACTGCTCTACGCAACCTCCTAATTAATAACCTCTAGATAGTAAGTAATTTCTAGTCTCTAATGGCCGTCCGGAAATTGTAATTATTTGGGATACCAAATACAGGCTCTTACTAAACGAGACTGTTGAACAGCTCGTGATGCTTGTTTAATTAGCAACTTGAAAGTTAAACTTCTGTTAATTGTATCCTCTTGTTCAAAGGTGAGATAAACAGAAACTTACACAGATCCTGTGTTTTGCAAGTTATTAACGTTATAGAAATTCTGAATAAATTAGGAACTATGTGTATTATGGAAAATAGTTTCCAGTAAAGGTTATTTAACACAGTTGAGAATATTCATTACCTTCCTGTAACGGTATCGAATGAAAATAATTTAAAACCGTGATTTAAGTATAATATAATCATCAGAATTTTATTATATGTTTTAATATTATTAACAGTTTATTGACGCATTATGACGAATCAAATTAGATATTATACTATGGATGAAACAAAAATCTGTTGAATGACTGAGGCATGAAAATAGATAGTTGAAATAACGTTAATGCTATTACAATATTATAGCAAAATACCGTTATAAAACTACTTATCATTAGGATTTCATTGAATTATAAAGTATATTCAAAATAGAATTTGTCGACAAGGGGACAGGGAACAAAATTATTTTAAGATTTCTTAAAGATATTCATTAATAATTCGCTGATTTCAACTATAAACAGTAATTATATTTAGTTAAAATATTCACGACTGATCCGTAGTTCACACTTAATAAACTTAATTTTCTTAATCGATTAATTGTCATCGTAGTTAATTAAAAATTGCTATCCATCAACCCAGCCCTGTCCAGCACGAATACGAGCACGATACTGTAACAAAATAAAAGTATTCATTACAATAGGTGTATACGTACAAAAGTTTTAATCTCTTTCAGTCGTTCATGTATAACTTATAATTGTAATGGTTAAAACTAGACTGCTAATCTTGTGCATTTAAGACAAATATTAAATAGCCAAATACAGAACTATCAAGGCAGAAGAATTTAAGAATATTGTTACACTATTTTTTGGACTATCTAAAATTATTAAAAGAGTATACACGGTTCTATTTCATTTCTGTCCGAAAAGCGGCGGTTCCTGATGTCGTTTGAAATAATATTTTTCTTTGCCAAAATGTCCATTTCGGCCTCGTTAAGGAGTTCTTAACGAAAATCACGGACCAATCAAAGCGCGGCCACGGCGGGGAGCACATGGCGAAACATCGTCTGTCCTTCTTTTATAAAGTTTCTTAAAATATGTATAGGACACATGATCCCCTCCCTAAACTTTTCAGAAAAAACTTGTGTACAATCAGTATCATTCGAACCGCGGCAGAGAGAGCATCTCTAAAGACGTGTCAATTCGAAGTTCACGGTTATATAGAATCAGCTGTGCAATTCGTTGACCTGACGTGACCTTAGCTTTCGTTACTGCCTTATACCTCAAGTGAGCTGCGCAGTTAGTCTCCCAATAGCACAGTGACACGCATTTCAAAGCAGCAAGTGCATTTACGGCTGAATAAGTGAGTTCTAATTAAATCAATTTCTATTGCTTCTCTTGTTCACTACTTCACCGCGACACGACTCCAACGCTACGCTCAGTGAAACTCAGTGTTTTTCGTTAATAACTCCTTAACAAAGCCGAAGCGGAGATTTTTCAGGAACCGCTCCTTCAAAGAACTTGAACTGTTTTGAGACATCCCATTTATACAGAGTGAATCACGAATCGTGATCAGTAGAGATTACTTTGTTATTAGCAATCCGATTGAAAATGTTTTTATCATGGTTTCAAGAGAGCTTTCACGTGATTATAGCAAATTTTTCATCAACTTTGTTTTTGTTTTTTAAGGTCACCTTCAATTTTTTAGGAATACGCCTATTTGTTAGAGAATTTCCAGGCGAATTCGGAAACATATCATAACATTTAAAAAATTGCAAGAAATTGCTTTTTTAATTCTTTTTACAAAAAATTTGCTACAATCACGTTTTGAAACCATGTATACATATGTGATAAAAACATTTTCGATCGGACAGCTAATAACAGAGTAACCTCTACTGGTCACGATTCGTGATTTACCCTGTATATCAAGGTTAACCCTTTGCACCCGGAGCTATTTTAAATAGTTTTAACTGAAAAATTAAACATTTATTCTGATCTAAAATATTTCCATCCTGTATGATTTTTTAAATTTGGTGGATATGAAATTGATGTAATACCTCATACAATACTTAAATGTTGAGTAATTGATTGGATACCGACAGATCTAATAATGTAAACAATATTTTAAATAATAGTACAGCAATTATTAATGGCGCCTCAGAGGCGTCACTCGAGTGCTAAGGGTTAAAATCAAAATTCGACGTGCCTTATCAAATATGTCACAAAGAAAATTAAAAAACGAAATAAAACTTGTGCGCGTGCACCTAATAAAATTTATGAATACTCACTTAAATTGAATAATTTCGACAGAATCAACCAGCGACGTCACGGAAGGTGTCTATGCTGGTGAACGCGCGCGACTTGTTTACGGGGTGTTTACAACCCCCGTGAACTCGATCGGCGGTTCGGCCGTCTGCGCGTTCTCCATGAAGAGTGTCCTCGATGTCTTCCAAGGTGCGTTCAAGGAACAAGAAACCATAAACAGCAATTGGCTGCGAGTACTTCCGGAAAAGGTGCCCGAGCCGCGGCCCGGTGCATGCGTAAACGACTCCAGAACGCTTCCAGACGTAACCGTGACCTTCGTGAAAGCACATCCCCTAATGGACGATGCAGTTCAGTCCTATTTCGCGTTCCCTGTGATAACCAAAGTCAGCTTCAAGTAAGTTATACTGTTTCTTTATGTATGTATAGTCTATCTGTTTAACACGTTGCAGTCGGAACGCCATTTGTACTGGCATTGCAAAAGTTCTAGTATTTTTATACATGAATTTTAAAATGATATTACTAAAACTGAAAAATGGACGAAAGACTAGTGGATTTAATGGATTTAATCGTGTTTTATGCATCTTATTCATTCATTCGATACTGAAACATTTGTAAAGTGCAAAGAAACATTATTTTAATTTAGCATGTTTATTATTATATATTCATCCTTTATTCTGTTTAATTTTTATCTGTTTAAACTCTGTGTAATGTAATTTAACCAATTACTAGCATTATTTCTTTTCATTCTGAAGAAATTCGTCGTTGAGAAAATTAAATAAATAGTCGTACAACGACGAATCTTATCATAAAACAAACTTAATAAAATTCGAGAGATTCAAATTTCTTTGAAGAAATTATAGTAATGATAAAGCTTTGTTACACAAGAATGTCAATGTCTTACAGTATAGTAGATCATTGAATTTGTCTTGAAATCGCCTACAAAATTATGCAGTCAGGTATATACAAATATTGTTTTTTTAATTTTTTATGATTTAATATTTTATTCATGTATTTAATAAGTTCATCATTACTGACATTTTATTTCTTCCTTACATTTATAAATAATTTTTCTTTTTATAGTCAACGGATCCCCTTGATTTTTTATTGAATCGAATTTTTTTCCATCCTAATAGTACAATTCGTAGACCACCCTGTACATACAGTTTTACTAGACAGTTTCTTTATCGCATTGTACGAGTGTCGATTATAGAATTCTTTGAAAACAACACGTGTCTCGATTCCTGCAAATAATTAAACAATTCGATGTGCATGCAGTTACAGATTTACCAAAGTCGCCGTAGATTCTCAGGTAAAGGCACTGGACGGTAAGACCTACGACATCCTCTACATCGGAACAGGTAAGCACTCATAATCATGTCCCATGACGGCCGGAAACTCCTGCGAGAATAAAATTAACATAATGTTGTAATGTTTTATAGACGACGGTCGGATTCTGAAAGCGTTGAACACTCGCGCGGCCGATTCTCTGAACAACGTCGGCCAAGTAATCGTGAGCGACGTTCAGGTGCTGAAATACGGTAAGAATTCGAAAAACGCCGACGAACATTCTCCTCTGCGACTAAAAGCTGAGACTTCATGAAATTCGTTGTTCGATTGTACGCATCCGATAACCGTCGACCCAATTACAATGTAAAACGGGGAATTTCGGGACAACGGGCGAACATTCGTTCGTTCGTTCGTTGGATCGTTCGTACAGTAGAGCCACAAATCTAAATTTCAATCCTCAAGAATTTAATTAACCTGCTTTGTGTATGCGCGATCGCGTGACGCGCCATTCGATTTTACCCGCATAATTTTTCTCCCAGCTTTACCCACGCCCATTTCTGTCTCGTCCCGTTAACTTTCGCCGATGGGGAGGAGGCCAACGAGAAAAACAAAAAAAAATGGAAAAAATAGTAAAGCACCGTTTGCTCTCCGACCCGTTCGATGAACTGTCACGGACTTGCAAGCAAATATTCGATTATTTGTGTGATTTATTCTGCCGCGCGTGTCGACCGCGGGTCCGGGCAAAAATTTACGTTTGACGTGACGAAGCAAGCGATTCAAGCAAACTAAATGCAGATTTCGATGCCGGCGTTTCGAACTGTTTAATGGGAAACTGGGATTGAACGAGGAAATTGGATTGACGAAATGAGTACAAGCGAATGGAAAACGTTGGTATCGATTACCGAGCATTTCTTGTAACCGACAAATAATCTAATATTATTCTTGCGGTTCGAGGAATCAAGCTTAACCCTTAAATGGATCTTGAAAATATTTAGTGAAACTTTATAAATGCAATGAGATTCAATTCAATTTATTTAATGTTATATTAATTGTTAATACTCATCTCTAAGGCAATGGTAGAAACGTAGTGATACAGTCAAATCTTATCTAAATCCATAAATAGTTAGACATCAAATAATTATTAGCATAAATTTGAGCCATAATAGCTCACTTAAGGTTTAAGAAAACTCGCTGCAAATAATTACAAATAGTTCAATACAATACACGTCTATGAAAAAACTACTATATCTTTAAGAAAACAATTTCTAGTAATATTTCATTTTCTTAAACTTAATGAATAAACAATTTTTGTTCTCCAATTCTTTGTGTACTAGACAGGCAGATTATATCACCGTTTCGTTAATAATCGGTAGCAACTAAGAATATTTTGTCGCCATAATACTGTATACACTCTCCAAAAGTATTATTTTTGTTATATTTTCTACTTCATTTGCAGTGTTACAGTAATTAAAGTATTTATTTTTAAAATTCTTCTCTTACCTTTTGTCTTACCTTTTGAAATGTGGTAGCAATGAATTGTTGGGATTCTTCCAATTAAAATGAGTCCTAACACGACGTGAATCAATCTACTTTTATAGATTGTATATACAGAGTGTTCCAAAAATGTTGTACTTCCTTGAAAAGGGTGATTGCTGAGGTCACTTGAAGTAACTTTTTCCTTTGCGAAAATGTCCTTCGTGGATTTGTTACTTCGAATAACCTCAGGAATCGCTCAATTCAAGGAAATGCATATGTATGTCCTCGCTATGGAAAAATACAATACATATATGTTCTTACTAGTCCGATTTACGTTGTATTTGGACTCATTTTAATCATAACAGTCTCAGCAATCCACTGGTATATACTACAGTCGAAAAGGTGAAACAAAAATGACTGAATCTTAAATTTTCTTTACTGCATATACGGCGGCACCTCTTTGAAGTGTGCCCATCTCTTAGTGGGTTTAGTGGATTTGTTCTCCTTCTTTGTCCACTGAGATAAGGCTCCGCTGAGCTCGAGACATTAAGTGATAGGAGAAGAGTGGAGATGTGTCGTGCACATTTAAGCATAACAGATTTAACTTTATGCGAGCACTATAACTGACTTGATTGAATGTTCTAATAACGTACATTTCTGACTTGTTTAGGACAAGCGATCCAGGACCTGTTGGTGGTCCATCTGGCAGGTGAGGCGAGCAAGTTGGTCGTGTTCGCCGACTCCGAAATTCGCGCTGTTCCTCTTCACCATTGCGACGCGCCGGCAGCGTCCACGTGTGCAGCTTGCGTGGCTCTTCAGGATCCTCATTGCGCCTGGGATGCCACGAAAAATCTCTGTGTCGCTGTTGCGACCAAACTCCACGACAGTGACGCCGACAAAACCCTGTTCCAGGACATCACGAATGGGAAACACAAAGGCTGCGGCTACGAACTAGGTAATTATCCCTAACGCAAACTACTCTTACTAGATTCTTTGTATGCTAAATTGATTCCCATCGAAACTATGAAACGTTGTACGACGCACACTTGTCGCTCGCTTGGATTCTCTTCTTTCGTTCTCCAAACTCTGATGCAACGTTCTCCCGAAACAAATACCATTTTTCCAAAGACTTACCGTGATTATTCAGTCGGTTTGAAAGTTTCAGTTTCAGCGGCTGCTACTGAAAGAATAATTCTACATGCAGATCGCGCGGGTTATTGTTCTATTTAACTAACCCCTATGGTGGATTCAAACAAGCTTCAACGCGAAGTGAATACGCTATTCTCAGTGCGAGAAAGTTATTCAAATACTTTGCGATATATTATTATTATTGTATACGTTACCGCTCAAAAATATTTTATCGTTCTTTAGGTATTTAATTCTTTTGTGAAACGAAATCGAAATTTTTTAGTATCGACGACGACACATATTTTTTAATGTGTTACATATGGAGAATTGACAGTAATAAGGTTTTCGGCGTTTCTATCCTCCTTCTTTTTCTTTGAACTATGATTACCGGGTAATCAAATATTATTGAAAGGTAGATAATTCTGCATTTTTAAAGAGAGATGTAGTTACATTTTTACCGATTGAAACTGAAGGAATTAGGGGAATATAACTGATATGTAACACATTGTGAACACGGATCGATATAATAGATTAAAAGAAGGGGGTAGGTTTAAAGGGGTATTCTCGTTGCTAGGATTGCAAGGGTGCGGGATGCGCCTTCTTATTTCTCGATAATAGAAAGATGGGGGTTTTTAATAGTCAAAAGCGCTAGATAAAACAGCAACCTAAGCCGTGATTGTCTTCAAAAGTCCTAGTTTTACGATTACGAAGCGTAGTTTGCATTATTCGACAGCATGTAGCTGCCGCAGCTTTATAAAAATAGCTACATGCACAGCTTTATGCTTCGGAGTAATGCAAATTACGCCTCGTAAACGTAATAATAGGAGTTTTGAGGGCGATTGCGGTCTAGATTGATCTTTTATCTATCGTTTTTGACTATTGAAAAACGTCATATCTGCATTATCGAGAAATGAGAAGGCGTATTCAGCACCCTTGCAATCCTGGAAACGATACTACCCCCTCCTCAATCCAATAATTGAAAAACAAATGTCTAGATTCTACTGTAGATGAAATAATTGCTTATAATTAATACCTAAAACTAAACAACGCTTTCTATAGGCTGTTCCTAAAAAAACAAAATCAGTAGAATATATTAATAAACAAATTGAGCCATTGACGAAGTTATAAAAAGTAATACAGTTATCACTAAACTAATGAAGATTTGCTGGCTTTCTAAAAAAGACCATATAAAACGCAAAATAAATGAAAAAATTTGCTCGTTTACTAGAAACTTTCTTCAAATCAAAATAAAAAGATTGCAACAAATTAAATACTCTAACTTGAACAAGTAAGATTGACAACTATTAGTTAAATGAAATACGAAACTATCTAATTATTATTATTATTACGAAGACGCCAGTAGTTCTGTATTAAAATGTACGATTCAGTTTTGAAGACAATTAGACGTAACAACGCATGAGGATTAAATGGCTCATCGAACTCCTGAATCTTAGATGCAACATCCTCGGAGCCCATATTTCCGCTCGTTAGAACAGTTCGTAACCGGAGGACTCGAAATTTTCCTTCGACGACGACAACCTGTATTCCGGAACGTCACGAGTTTCCCGTTACGCGGAACAGTTCGTACAGCTTTAGTTAACTCTGTCCCGATCTAAGAAATTGCGTGTCTTGACGCAAGTCGGGTTAGAGTAATCCGAACAAGAAGTTCGCGAAGTATTCATATTCCTGGCAGTTCGTTCGGTTCGGAATCAAACTCACAAAATTCATTATTATTATCATCGCTGTCATTATTGGAAATAAGAAATTTCATCCATTTCAACGCATTATATACAGGCTGCTTTTCACGATTTCAATCGAGCATGATTCACAGATAATGATTAATAAACAGATTAATGAATTAATGGCAACAAACTGGGGTGAAATCAAAACTTAATTTCTTTCTTAATATGTTTAACAGATTGAAAATAATATAACAGTATCTTTAAATAATGATCGATAATCTCCATCAAAAGTCATTACTCACTGTGTTATGCAATACTATCTTATCATTATTCTCTAAATATATTTTTAACATATTTTTAGATAAAGGACACTATGATCGTTCAAGAAAATGAATGTTTTTTTTTGCAAAAAATCGTACAATTTATATTCATCGCGTTGAAATTTAAAATCGTATAAACTCTTCTAAATATTATACTACTTGCTCTTGTTAATACGAAATATCTGGTTTAAGGTAAAAACAAGAGAACGCGGGAACTTCGTACTTTCTTGGGGTAACGACTCTGTAAAGAAGTTTCATAATTTTATAGAGGAGCGGTTTTCAAAAAGAAAAAGATACTTCACGAACATGGGTATTTTAAGTACTTCACTACTACTACACAAGTTCTATTATTACTATGACACGAGCGTAATACCACGCGAACTTTGAAGAATGGGAGTCCATTTATCGAAGTTAATTGTATAATAAGCTCGAATCGTCTGAAACTAACACCTGTTATCTTCACCTTGAGCTTGAAATTAAATCCGTCAGTTATTGCACACTAAATTCTCTCCAGTATTCGATAATTAAACTGCTGGAATTCTTAGTTCACTTAATTAGAATAACTTAAAAAGTTCTTACTATTAGTCAACATAAATTGCGAAGTTAATGTTATCTGACCTGATATCCAATTTTATTTATAATTCGAATATTTTTTGAAGTGATTTTGTCCACCACTGATTGTGTATTGCAGTGACATAACAACCGAATACAATATCTAAATACATTTCTCATTCGGAAGAAAAAGTAAATTACAAATTGATGACGTATTTGTAATTCGAATATTTTTTTAATGCTTTTTGCCCGTCACTGGTGCTAGCACATTTTCTGTTGAATTTATTGCGCTCCCTGTACACTGCAGAGGTGATAAATATTTTTGACAAAGATTTATTTGATACAAGCAGATGAAGGATACGAGAAGCGGATATATGCGCTTTCTTTAGAATGTATTAATTTCGAAGATGGCCGTACTTGCCGCCGCTCGGCTACGAGCTTGTATTTTTACGCGATTCAAGGTGCGAAGAGATCTTATAAACTTCAACATATTCATATTTCATAGGGTTTATCAGCCGCCATCAATTTTCCGGTATAATCAAATTTGCATCGGGCACTCGCTCGTCGAGCGAGACTGAGGGTACGCAACGTGTATGCCATATCGGTGCATCAGAACCGTTTATAAACGCGTTTCCCTCGACCACGAGACCATAACGGCTACTTAGTCGCTCCGCGAAGCATTTCGATCTCGCTTTTCACACTTTGTTCTTTTTTTTCACATCGAATACCAGCTTCTTACGAGCTCCCTCGGTTAATGTATGAGACGGGAGGGAATAGTATTGTTTGCTTTGTCCGGAAAGCGGTCAGCCATATTTAAAATCTCGAAAGCCCCGGATTTTTGCACGATGGAACATAAACTTGTAACATTCAGCGGTCCGTGAACATTTTCTGCACGTTAACTTGTTGCGAAAGGCATGGAAGCTAATTCGACTTTACGCGCGTGAAATCTTTCAAAAAGATTTAACGAGTGTCTTTCGTGCAAGTTAGATGTCATTCTGTTATTTTTCACGAGAAATATAAACGAACGAACGCAATTAAGTGTAAAGTGCGTATCGACTATTAGTATAGTGTTCAACGTATTTAAAAAGTTTCACTACGTTGATGCTGAACCAAAGTCGCTAGATTAAGGCTCATTGTGACTTGTGAAGATACTAACAACCTCAGAAATTCGATAAAATGAAAAAATTTATATAATGAAATAGAAATTGAAAATTTAAAATATTTTATACCGAGTAGCACTTCGAACTTCTTGTATTTTCGAGATCTGAACAAAACTCGAAACAAATTTGCGTGAAAACTCACGTTCCAACGTGGACTATATTTTAGTATCATAACGATGTGACTCTTGATGAAGATTTTTAAAAAATTCTAACGAATACGAATGTTGTGCCTTTCTTTTTGGACGAACTAAAATTTGATTCTTTTCTAATGAACATTCAAGCATTGAAATAGGTGTAGCTATACAAAACATATAAATTTTCTGTTCTGCGACGTGTTTGGGGATAACGACGTTATGATCACTGTAGCCATAAAGAAAGTGGTGCGGCAAGGGGTTGAGGATGTGTGAAGACTTCTATTCGACTGTGTTCGTAAAAAGAGATGGCAGCTATGAAATCGTCGAAGGCATCCGGCTCACGAGGATTAAGAAGCGGGTTACTGCCAGTGGGCAGGGTTTGTAAATGCAACGGTAAAAATGTGAATTTGCATAAACATCCGCAATTTAGTTATCGAGTATCGATAGTACTTGTATTCTCGGTACCATCCCGGCGAATAGCTCATTGTCAGCTCCGCATATTGTACCATCAGCGATTCACTTTTTTCGATTAGACTAGCTTCAGGGCTATGTATACGCGATAGCTGACTATCGGACCAATGTAAATGTATCCTGGAATCGATTTATGACATTCGACACACTGCACAACATCGTCACGGTTCGCACAACGTGCTACGGGGTTTGAAGGAGGAGGGGTGTAGGGATAAATTGGAATTTATGTATCGGTTTATGTCGTCTGATACGCTACCAACCGGGTGTTACTTCGACGTACACGAGCGTATCGGCAAAAGTCGTAGCTGAGATCAGACGACGATCAGTCTTTCAAGGAGCGATGCCAAAAGCGGTTGTCGCTGAGAATCGATTCCCAACCCCGGTCGAACCCGAAGTGTGCCGAAACTTAGGGGATGCTACTGGTACTTACAGCTGCTTCATTTGCGGTCGCCGGCGAAAGTGTGACCGACTTTCGGCGAAACTTTTCCGTGTGCTTAATCGCGAGAACGCTTACTCCGATAGAAATAAAAGTGTCGAGTAGAAAACGCTCCGATTCCAAACGATCGGGGATAATAACGTTCTAAACTAACTCGATCGGGGACACCGTTTCAAATCTAGATTTCCCTCGCTTCTATCCGAATATTAACCCTCGAACGGCGCACAGTGGGGTATTTGACTCGAAAATTCGAAGAAAAGTCGATTTCAAAATGTTTCTTCTCTGAAGAATAAGATTTCAGTATTGTTTTTTTATAGCACGCTTTGCGTTCTTAAACAGTCTCTGAAAGAGTGTTCTCTCGTTAGCAATTTTCAAGTATTTTAAGGAAAATGTACAAATTCTTAAATTGCAAAAGCTTTACAAGTGGCATTTTATTTTTTGATTTTGAGATTTTGAGTTTATTTGAAGTTTTTAATTGTACTTAGTCTGCTTTACCCTACGAATTTTTCTTTGGTTAAAAATTTTCATTGTCGCTCGGGATAACTTTCATTCAATTATAATGATAATTCGCTTCTCGAAAAACAAAATGGTTGAAGTATTTATGCAGAGTCTCTGGGGATGGATGGTGCAACCGGGTAGGAAGTTATTTCACATGCAGAACTAGGTCTACAAAGGAATACAATTTTTGCGTTTAATGTTTCGTTTTTCATAACATTTTTTTCAAAAGAATTTTCACGAGGATTTTGAAATGTTTTGAAGATTCGCTGGGGTATACGAGACCTCAAATGAAAACAGTTTATTCTCTTTTACGTTTTATCTTTGTTCTGTCGTGTCATCCGTCCGGAAATACACTGTACAATTTAGTGAAGTTTATTTTCACACCCTTCACACTTTTGTCTCGTTAACGAAAATTTCAATTTTTTTTACCAAATCTAATGCAACTTTGAGTAAACAAGGAATGATGTAAAACTGTAGGGAAAATGTAGAATTTATGCACTTGTGAAATAAATGAATAGATGCAATTTAAAACGATGAAAAGATCTTCACCACATCAAAATTATTAACGAAATATATGCATTTATATTTAGCTACTGTGTCTTGCAACTGATGTACAAAGTACTTATTTTGCATAAAGATCCTGAGTCTATTAATTACAATCGCGCTTACTTTGATCAATAACTTTATTTGGAAAGAAAATTGTCGGGCATCTCGTATGCAATAACCTAATTATTCGAAAGGAATAGGACGTTTATTTGATGGAAAATATTTAGCAAGAAATGTATCAACGGTCTATCGAGGGTCCGTCGTAGCTCCTAAATTGGCGATATTGGGATCGATGAACCTACAAAAGCGTGCTTGCTTTTTCTTAGACTGTTGGACACTTTCGCCGTCTGGAAGTGTAGTCAAAGTGCAAACGAGAACCCTATGAACGGAAGTCGCGCTTTCATTTGTAACCGCAAATGGAACAACCGCAAGCAGCACTACCCTGCACGCTTCGCCACTTCGTTCGCTTGACCGCTAATGGAACGGATTTTTTGTAATCGCCCCAGAAACGACCGCAAATGGTGTGACACACAGTTTTCACGAGTTCCACCCAGCGTGGGTCACCGATGAATCACACAATAGCGCACTGCTACGAAACGCCACAGAACGTTCCAAGCAAATTCCAACTTTGGTTAATAAAGTTTTTTCACATTTTCATAAACTGCTCACGTCCGGGGTCTTTTCTGCCACCACCTTTGTCTGTATCGACAGTGACAGAGTATACTAAACCTGGCTGTAACATATGCATGAATAAGAACAGAATATTTCTGAATAGAATATTTCTGAACGAAATATCTTTGAACAGAATATCTCTGAACAGAATATCTCTGAACAGAATATCTCTGAACAGAATATCTCTGAACAGAATATCTCTAAACTTGTGTTACCTTAAAAAGGACCGAAAGCAAATTCACTTCATAAATGTGTTTAATTACCTTACAAAAAATTTTATATGTGCGATTTCCAGAAGTAATTCTTGTTAGTATAGAAGCAATGTATACCTACTACCGTATATCGTTGGAATGCAAACACGTGGTCAGCAGGCCTAGTTACATTCTAAGTAACAGTATGAAGGTGGAACGAGTATCCGTATATTAGAAGCCTTAGCGAAGTTACATCGCATATACAGACATAATTAGACAAAAATTAGTAGACGTCATTTAAAACAGTAATATTAGCAGAATTTAAAATTAATATTATATTACTTTCAACTTATAAAACATTTTATGGAAGAAAATAAATTTATGTTTCACTCCAGTTTGTTGTCATTCAGGTAATAGTCATAATTAGACAAAAATTAGTAAATGTCATTTAAAACAGTAATATTAGCAGAATTTAAAATTAATATTATATTACTTTTAACTTATTCAACATATTATGGAAGAAAATAAATTTGATCCACTCCAGTTTTTTGCCATTTAGGTAGACGTCATAATTAGACAAAAATTAGTAAATGTCATTTGAAGCAGTAATATTAGCAGAATTTAAAATTAATATTATATTAATTTCAACTTATTAAACATTTTATGGAAGAAAATAAATTTATGTGTCACTCCAGTTTGTTGCCATTTAGCTAGAAGTCAAAATTAGACAAAAATTAGTAAATGACATTTAAAACAGTAATATTAACAGAATTTAAAATTATGATTATATTAATTTCAACTTATTAAACATTTTATGGAATAAAATAAATTTGTGTCACTCGAGTTTGTTGCCATTTAGCTAGAAGTCAAAATTAGACAAAAATTAGTAAATGACATTTAAAACAGTAATATTAGCAGAATTTAAAAATAATATTGTATTACTTTCAACTTATTAAACATATTATGGAAGAAAATAAATTTATGTTTCACTCCAGTTTGTTGCTATTCAGATAGAAAGTTTTTATTTTGCATAAATTTCCGCTGTCTGGACATAATACAAGAATGTAAAAGAATTATAAATTCTTTCGCTGTTCTTTATTACAGTGCAGGGCAAAGTTTTGAAATATATTACATCTCGTAATAGAAGCTGGTATTTATCTAGGATAAGTGGGTTTAATTAAATTTTGTTAATATAATTTGTACATTTGCTCCCATAGTTTGTAACCTCGTTAACGCGTTGCAAACTCACATGTTATACCGACGTAAATGTAGTCTCAACTTATTTAACATAGTGCAATACAATATCCGCGAAGAAAACTTTTGTTCGGTAGTAGTTACAAAAGTTGTTATATATAATTTATGCAATTCCTCCCTTTACGTTACAATGTAATATTAATTGCTGACGGATGGTACATTCCATATAATTTGTAGAACGTATCGGGATATTATAAAAAGGTATTGATAAAATTATTTCATTAATAATATGAAAATAATAACAGAACAATAGAAATGACAAAGAAATTCTGTTTATTCTTATAATTAGTTATTAAAAAAACGTGAAGAATTGCAATTGTTACCATCCTGATGCGTCTGTAGCTTATTGCATTTGACCGATTTTGACGAAATGTTCAGAATGTGTACAATTGACACAGATCTACAAAACATACTTTTTAAATTTTCAATTTCGACCCCTATAAAAAAGTTGTAAACAACAACTTTTAGTATTTTCTCTGTAATTCTACCCAATTATAATTTTTCCCAAAAAATTTTTTCACGATTTGTAATAAACTAATTGCTCTGACTTCTCAGAAATAATCCAAGTCGTATGATCTGATATTAACACTAAACCTACCCAGCCTAAAAAGTAACTGGTACATGTTCCCTTATAAAAATGACCAGATTGATTTTATTTAGACTTTGTGCGGTTCCTATTGTGATAAGTGCTCTACTAAAGATATCTATACAATCGTTTCTTATGAAATCAGTTTGATTATTTTTCTAATTCTAAAATAAAAAACCTAGAACCGGTCATTTTGACCGGTGTTGGTAGGTTTAGTGTTAAAAAAGTTATCGTCCTCTTAAAAGTGTCCGAATACCACTTTGGAACACTGTAGGTAGTTGAGAATTGTATTTGATTAGAAAACTGTCAATCGGAAGCAATCGGAAATATTGTAATTTTAATCTCACCCTGTCATGCACCGCGGGACCGATTATACGCGGCAGGGTACTCCGAAAGCAAGTTTGACCTACTCCTCTTTTATTGGCCGCATGAATTATCCACGAGGCGAAATTGCATGAACGGCCGGTCTCAGTGAAACTTGCCGCGCTTACGCAGCTATCACGGAAGAAAGTTGCCTCTTAAGGTACTCAGCGTTATTACACATAACTTTCGGTGTGCTGCGCGTAAGAAGCTACCCGGGATGCACTGTCGCAGCGCATCAAGATGAAAGTCGATTGGTGAGCGACGATGTAACGAGGGCACTTATTGCTAACCGGCTCCGGTCATTATTAAATCTCCGCAAAACGGATTAACTGACGTGGATGCGTATCATGAAGGCGCCAATTAATTTTAACCGACCGTAACAACGTTCCGACGCTCTCGATTACTTAATTATTCGTCAAGGAAAGTCATGGCCGCCAATTGTCGCCCATACAAGGGACGAGATTTTTATAAATTATGCAGTATTCTTTCACCGTGATCATACTTCGTTGACCCTCTTATAATTCTATTTCTGTCGCTGCAACATCATACACCTAAATTCTAAATGATGGTAGGTGGGGTTTACGTCAGTTCAAGACGCGACGTATACATAAGTATACCCTAACTCTCATACTTGCAGCCGACAAATTTTAAACTAGATTATTATTTAGGCTTATTACTAGACTTATTTCCTTAAATGAAAATTATTAGAGTACATCTTACATAGGTGTGCATTAAAAAAATTGATAAGCTAATATTACCGTGTTGCTTGATTAGATAATTTATTATAACGAAATCATACGTGCAGACTGTTTCATTATATGCAGGCACAAATTCAATGACACAATCTATACAGAAGAGTATAAAAATAAAATCCACTACTAAAGTTATGTTCACGTATTATGGAACAGCTTGTATACAAATACAAATTTCAACGCTGGAAATACGAAAAAGTCAAAGTTACTCATTTCTGACTTTTTGTAAAAGTTACAAGAATAGTTGACAAAAATGGAATTCACTTCATAATTCTCCGGAAAAGCATTTATGTAATTTCAGTAATCGTAAGATACAACATTTAAATCGGATTTCTACCCATTCAGTGTATCGAATGTTAACAATACCTGCCACAGAATGTATGTTACATTTTAATTAGTCAATTTAACTGAAAAGCATCCTGATTTATCTCAAT
Organism: Lasioglossum figueresi; assembly: GCA_028455805.1. NCBI lineage: Eukaryota > Metazoa > Arthropoda > Insecta > Hymenoptera > Halictidae > Lasioglossum > Lasioglossum figueresi. The sequence goes on from CM052201.1 coordinate 4,478,921, forward strand.
GTTAACGATAAATGATATAATGATAGCGACGATCAAATTTCGTGTAAACAAAGCTCTGTGAAATGAAGCTTCGAAATATTCTCGATGCTGCACGATTACAACAATCGAAGTGTCTGAACAAAAAATGCAATTAAAACCGAGAGGTCTTTCGTGTTTTATTAAAAAATTGACGGATCCCTCGCGCAGTTAGTGCGACTGAAGGTTCGTAGATACATATTAAACAAACAAGGCACATCCGTATAGAAATCGTTCACAATGAGCATTCTTCGACTCGCGGCTCTGACAGTTAATTAATTGCTGAAACGTGTTACAATGATGGTTTTTTCCATACCCTCTCCGAAGAGGGTAAGGGTCTCGTGTTAATTATTTCACGATGTATGCACGCGCAGTTTAGTGATTTACTTTCTTGTAATGAGAACAAAAATCCTCGATAATTAATTGTTTCTACGTGATTCATTATTCCGATCGAATTAAATGTTCCTCGTAACAATCTCTTGCATTTCATGAAAACGTAATAACATTTTAATTACAGTTTTCGTACCGAGTTACATTGAAAAAGCGCTTCTCAACTTTTAGATAAATTTACTTTGGTCATCTAAAGTACAAAATTTACAAAATCGATGGAATTGAATAATTGATTTATATAATCATTTTATTTGCTCATTAGAATCCCAAACTTCTTCATTTATTTAATCAAAGTTCTCATAGACAGCGGATCTTTATGCAAAATAAAAATGTTCTAGCTGCGCTGCACAAACTGGAATGAAATAGAAATTTATAGTCTTTTTATACGTCCAATAGGTTGAAAATAATATAATAGTATTTTAAAATTCTTCTAGTGCTTTTACTTATTAAAATTACAGCTTCTCATTTTTTTCATGAACGCATAAAATCCGCAGTCTAATAATAAAGCCTGTTCGTGGTTGATAGCCGTCAAAATTAATAAATGAATGGCCGACAACATCCCAAAAACGATAGGGCGGACTATGTAAATAACCTGAAACATTTGATTAGTAGTTTCTGTAAAAAGGGTCTGATTTCGTGCGAGATCAGTTTGCACGCGGAAAGCGTACACTATTTGTCCACAATCCGCCGGTCGAATGCAAGAACGCTTATCACCGAGACACATATAATTTTCTTCGAGCGTCGACGTGCTTCGATAAACTCGCCTGCAGAATAATTTCTAACTGTACAGAACTTATTCCGGTGTGCACCTTATCATGCGCGCCGGTTTGCCAACTAACAAGCATTAGTTGCACGGAAACGGTACGACGTACGGTTCTCGGATTTTTCCGCAAGCTCGTTCGAGAGATCTCGCCAAACCCGCCGCGTATTGAGATTCCCCGTTCCGAGTATTTTCTGCAAAATGGATACTGCATGAAAAGCGCTTTAAACATGGTAAATTATCAGGATGTTCCATACGAAATGCCGGTTTTCTTACTCACGTTCCCGGAATATCTTTTCCGTTGTAGCCCCTTACGATTCTCCGGAGAATCTACTAGTGTAGCAGCGATTATATCATCGCAATGCACCGTAGAAATCTGTATTCCGTTTATGTTTTCCTATTTTCGAAAAAAATATTTTCTGTACAATTCCAGTCGCGGGTGTACCGCCATCTTACGGTACGATTTTCTGCAGATTTATCTTCAATTTAATGTTCGAATTGATACGTATTGTTCATAGTAGGTTGCTGCACATGAAATGTCCGATTTTACTTCCAATAGGTTATCCACGGTATATGGGACACCCTGTATAAGATGGTATATTAACACTAAACCTGCCACTGCCTGTCAAATGACCGGTTTTATATTTTTCGTCTTACAAACATTGAAATTACGAGGTTGCTTACACGGAAATTGATTCGATAAATTTCTGTATCCAAGCACATATTGCAATTAAAGTTGCACAAAGTCTAAATAACTAGAGCCTTGTCATTTTTGTAAGCTAAAACATTTTAATCGCTCTTAGTACGCGGTAGGTTTAGTATTAACTAGACATTTATAGTTTTCTATCGATCGTATTTGTTGTTAATAAAATTGTTAAAATGGCTAATGTGCAAAATGGCTATGTAAATTAAGTAACAAATGATCGAATCCTTGCGCCGAAACAATTAACAATTTTATTAACTAGACATTTTTAGACAAACAAAAATCTATTAACTCCTGGACTCCTGCTAACTCTAGGCCTATGCCGGAGTCATTTCTGTTCCACAACGATATTTCACTGTGTAATACAGTTTTCTTCCGATCTAAGACGATGGCTCTGGACCGCCTTTCGTCGTATTTCGAACGTAGCAACAAACTATAAAGTGACACAAAGCAGTATCGAGCGAACAAAAAGAAAAATAGGGAATTTTATAATATTAAAATAAACAACGTCGTCTCTTATATCGGAATAAAACGTTACTACCGTTGCCACGAGTGACTCGATAGCATGCGGAAGGTTAACTCGGCGAAAATGCTTATACAACATTATGTATATTCTTTTTTATTGCTGGTATAATGTGCTTCGTAACCAGCTAGAAAGCCATAATTGCCATTGGCTGGATGGATAGTTAAAACGTACGTTTTGAAATGGATACCGGATTCGTAAACTCTATCTGAATCATGAAGCAGTCACCTACGTTCGCTAACCGGCCAGTGAAATCAGTAAAACCTCATTACATATCGCTTCCGATGGTCTCCCTTCTTGCATTGACTGCGACGGTTACTTGCAATTTGTTACAAACCGCTTTGCCCTTTCACCATCGTCTATACTAACGTTCCTTGTAGTATACTACACCATGATATCGCACGGCTAACGGTCTCTTCCTGCCCACTTTGTGTGCCTACGTACGTCTGTACGCGTGACATTTTACACGGCACACCATTGAAGCCGAAGTGTCGTGCTCCCTCGGTAGCACATGCCATTAGGATTACGCGATCCTTTTAGACGGGCTTTTTAATGGCGGAGTCGAAACGGTCGTATTTAACACCGCGGTGGAATTCCTCGTTTCTCACTGTAACTAACTGACTAATCAACTACAAAGTACATTGACACATTCGCGTCCACTACTGGCTAATAAACTTCGTCCAACATAGTGCGTAACTTTTTGCATTCGATTAACCCTTGTAATTCAACACTCCGCGGATTACAACGCACTGAACTTTCATTATTTTCCGTTTGTAAACCGACGCTCGACATTATTTACCCTCGCAACACACAATCGGATTCACAGTGAACACTTCGGTCGAAAGTTCGCCAAATGTTTCGTTAGTTTTCAAGCACAGTTGAAAGTTATTCAATTCGATCTTCTGTCAAGCGGAACAAATATCATTTAGGGGATTTAGAATCGAATAGAAAAATGGCTCCGGGAGATATTAATTTTTTTAAATTAATAAATAAGAAACAGTTATATGCCATCGGAAGGTCCCGATTCGATGGCGAATATTGTTTAAAAATGTACTAACTTAATGTAGCATCTAAAATGTTTGCCGAAAGTAGCACAATATTAACACGATTAAATCATTCGAGTTTGCGATGACAAATGAGAAACACGAACCATTTTAAAAAAGCCATTTTCGGTTGATTCTGAATTTTCGGACCGAATGATATTTATTGTTTTCTTTTGTTAGGAGATAGAGTGTTGTAATTTCTTACAATTCTTCTTTTAACCCTAGATAACTCGATCACAAATATGATTAAACTGTTTTTATTTAGTTTTTTATTTAGCAATTAAAACATTCATCTTGTAAAGAAACTGGATTTATTAATATACCTTAAGAAAATTAGTTATTCAGGGTGAAAATGATTACAACATCTGACAAAATTCTTCTGTTAGACAACAGTGCCTGGATCTATTTTTGACTGAAATATTCCAAAACTGTGTACAACTTTTCGACTAATAAGAAATAATAAGAAATTACCTTTGCAAATGGAATTTCGTGGAATATCGGACACAGGCGTTGTTGGCACGTTCCAAAACGACAAAGATTATATAATTTTACGATTTGATGAGACCGCTTTTAACGTATCAATTTTATGAAATCTCTCTGAAATAATATTGTTCATCCTCATTGCTTTGTGAATCCTGACCTGATACTCTTGACCAGATTCATGAATGGGTTCAATAATTTAATTAATTAATATTATTGACTATATGCTCTAATGAAAATGTTACAAGTTTCTGAAGGGATACTGTTTGTTCGTTTACACCAATAGGAACGCGACAACAATGGTTGAAAACATCCGACAGAAATGGGATTCTTCTACAGTGCACCTGCTAATCTCATACATCAGCTTCTCAGAAGTCGTGCAACCGGGTTAATCGGCGTTTGCGCGGCTTCTGTAAGCACGTATTTTTCAGTCGCATGTAATCAAGTCCAGCGCGATCAGCTCTCGTACAATATGTGTAATCATGATTTACGTTCACGCGCATCCATTGTCTTGCCTTTTAACCCGATTATCCACCATCTGTGTCCCCCATCATCAAATTGGTGAAATGTTGCTTCAGAGATGGCGAAACCCGTGCAACCAGCGGTTCCGCCCGAAATCGGGCGCGGCGAGCAGCCCGTTGAACGGGAAAATGAAATCGTCATCGAGCTGGATCCACAAACTCAGTACGGTCGTACGCAGCCACGAGCTAACGAGCCTCAAGGTAATCATTTGCGCAATATCCAGGTGGTCCACCATCCAACATCTTACGAAACGACACATTACTTCACTTTTCTTGTGGTTTTTCCTTGTTCATTGGTCTCCACCTCGACCATCGTGCAGGGTGTCCCAAAAATATTCTATCGGGTTGGCAAGAAAGCAATCTCGGTATTTAAAGGTGAAATATAGCCTAATTGTTTTATTCAAGCAATGAACTTCAATGAATAAGATATTTTCCCTTTTGTTCGACGATCTTTTGCCGAAAAGAGTAAACAAGAAAATATTTTACTGATTAAAGTTTATCGCTCGAATAAAGAAATTTGGTTTTATTTCGCCATAAAATACCGAAATTACTTTCTTGCCAACCCAATATGTACTTCCTTGAAAAGGTTGATTCTCCTGAGGTCATTTCAAGTCACTTTTTCCTTTGCGAAAATCTTCGCGGTTTCGTTCAGGAATTATTAACGAAAAACACGGGCCAATTAGAGTGCGGCTACTGTGGACGGATTGGTTCGAATTGGTCCGAATTTGTTTTATTAATAACTCCATAACGAAGCCTCGGAAAACAAATCCTCGGAAAACAAATCCTCGAGAATCACCCCTCTCAACTACTACAATTTTGGGATAACCTGTACATCACACTGTCTCGCACACACACGCACCATACCTGAGATCACGCACACTAACACACAGCCGTTTCTACCCGAAGGTTGCGCTGGTTTTATTCGTTACAATCGCATACACGATGTGTGTTCTAACTTCACGCACCATATCAACCCCGTTGTTTGTAATTAAATAGTTGCACTGCCATTTATCGTGTTCCCACCATCTAGTCTCGCTAAAAAATCGTTCCATTTTGGGGGACATGGACCCAGAGGAACCTTGTGCACATGGTTACGCGAATGAATGGCCATTCAGCGGTAGAACTCAAACCATGAAACTGTACGTTTCGAGAGGATCACGTCGATTTCCATTGATCTACGATCCTTTGCGAACAGCATGGTCTCGTTCGATCTTTCTACGCCGACGATCGCCAATCCCACGTTAAGCCCGGTACACGCTTGAATACAATGTTCCTAAACAAGGTAGCGGAACAAATTACCAGAAAGATGGATTAGCATCCATGTTAGTCCGAAATAGTCATAGCTTGATCTTATACAAGACTAGAATCAGATATTTTTCTGTAGAACCATTATCTGTACGCTTCAATTTATGTAGGTTACTTTTGACATGTTGACTGCCGCTATCGAAATGCCTAGAAATGGATGACGTCGAATACAACTCATTTGATATCGTCGTTCACTAAATGGTAGTATACAAAGAACTATTGATACAATGAAATAACAATATGATCTCCGTTACGAGTGAATTGAAGGATTTGTATATTAAACGTACGAGGTTCGTCCGGCACTCAACGTGTTAATAATCTAATTATTTTTACATCTCGTCGATAAATTTGCCGTGTCGATCCGGCGCCTTTCAAATAAAAGAAACGTAAGGATATGCTGGTGACTTGCTGGTGTTAGTACCAAGAAGTTATTCGAGGCGATCAAGTTGGGTGTCTCACCTTGTATATTCACGATTACATTAAAAGCACGTAAAATTTTTTAATTTTCATCTTTGCCACGGTTACTTAACGCGAGCAAGCCCAACTGAATTTATTAATTAATTTTGCTTGCCTTTGCTAAAATCCCCCGAAGTGTTTCCGGGTAGTTCGCAACATCATACAAACAGTTGCGGTACCATGTTGTGAAACATTGTTCCCAAGTACGTACTAAGCTTAACGATGAACGCGATGGAATTTAAAGGCAGGGATAAAAATTATAAAAACACCATATACACGTGCACGTGTTCGTAGAGCAAGAAGAAAACGAAAAGGTAAAACGAAGTTTCAGCGAACGGGTGGATGAGCATTCGATCGCGACGACGATAGAATGATTCGCGTTTATAAAGAGAGGTGGATAAAGTTTGATCGCGTAAGATTAACCCTTTGCAGTCGGAGCTATTTTAACTCGAAAATTCAACATTTCTACCGACCTAGAATCATTCCATTGTATATGATTTTTTTCATTTTATGAATATGAAATTGATACAACACCTCGTACAATACTTAAATGTGTAGTAATTGATTAGATACCAGCATATTTAATAATGTAAGCGGCGACTCAGAGTCGCCACTCGAGTGCTAAGGGTTAAATCGACAAGATTGATTCCTGGATGACCGGTCACCGGTGGAAAATAATATTCCGCCGAGTTGCGTCGGCATACACAGTTCTGTTCCGCTATAAGACTAGGATGTTTGTTTCTCAACAAGAAAATCTCCATCCCCGCTTCTTCTTTCAAAGTTGTCCGCTCGATGCCGCTTAGTGCCACAGGGTATGTCATATTCTATCAATTTCCAACGAAAGATATCGCACAATCTCCGTATTCACTCTCGGCTCAATCGAGAGCAAACTCAAGCCGCATAGGTACCCTGTTCAACAATACGACGGAAGCCGTCCTCAGCCATCGACTTATAGCGAAACAAAACTGTAATCGTTGAAGAACCGTGACCGGAGAGTCTCACAGGCTACACTACCACGTTCCACACCCGATCTTCGTTCCCTATCCCTGGACTTGTTGGTACCCGCAAAAATTCCTATCCGCAAGAAGCAATAAGTCGTCGTACCGTATCTGCTTCTATACTGATTTAAGTTTCATTGCAGACGTGATCGCAACGCCGGTGGTTTACTCCGCCCAGACTCTGACCGGTGCTCTGATAGGGACCTGCTTCTTCTCGCTGGTAGCGGGTTTCGCTTCCGGTTTTTGGTTCTCTCAGAGGCTGCGCGGTGCGCCGTATCCGGAGCCGTCGGAGCAACGGCAACAGCTGAACAGATTGACCGAGAGCTCCGAGTCGCCGGGCTTCAACAACAAGTCCATCAACCTGGTGCTGAACGTGCCGCCGAAGAATCCGAACGGAAAGAACGCGAACTCCTCGGCGGAGAACAAACCGGTGCAGAAGGTGAAGAAGACGTACATATGATATAGAAGACGACACAGGGCCGTCTGAGGCTTGCCGCAGGACCCCACGGGTTCCGGCTCTTCTTCTTTCTCCTCTTCCTCCGATCTCGCGGAATCAGACGGTCGCAACGACGAGGACGACGGCAACGACGACGACGACGACGACGACGATGCCCTCGCCGCTGCCATCGAGAACGGCGACGAAAGCCACCTGGCCAGGATCAACACTGGCCACGTGCTCGATCAACGGATCGGACACGACGAAGACACTTACGAGACCGTACCTGGCGATCAGAGGTCCATGGAGTTTCTCGCCCTTCCCAGGGACACGCCCTACGATTCCCGGTCCGTGTCGAAAGTCGTCGATTACAGAAGACGATACGACGACTTCCACGGGTGCGAGTACTCCGAGACGGCGTTAACGGAACCCACGAATGAGCTCCACGACTGCAGCAGCAGCAGCGCCAACAGCCTCGACGATCTCTGTCGAGGTCATCGGCGGGTCTACGCCGATTTCAATCATGCCGAAACGTCGAGCACGCACGATCATTACATGGTGCCGACGCGGGACCCCCGGGAGCTGAACGAGAGGATCTTATCGTTGTTCAATCCGCAATTCCTGCCGAATTTCAACGATATGATCATGTACGTGGCGAGCCAGTGCGACGGTAGGCGGAGCCCGCCGCCCAGGTCGCGATCGATGGCCGAGGGCGAGGACCGGTTCTTCAGGAGTTCCAGCTACCGGAAGAAACGCGTCGGCGCCGGTTCGATGTTCTTCCGGCGTGGACTGACGTACGAAGCAGCGCACAAGTGACATCGGGTGTTCTCTCTCGGATCGAGGGGAAGGACTCGCGGATGGGTGGAAGGACCGAAACGCGAGACATCTTGAGAACACTGTTGTCCCGTGAAAGTCGATCGACGGGCAAGATACTGAAAGGTCTTTCGCGCACGATGCTCGCACGCGACTTTCCAGAGGAATTTGACTTCGCAACGATCACCATACTTGTTATAATTGTCCGTTCGAGAGATCGCGAAGGGGGATATCATCGTGGACGAGAGAAAGAAGGAGAAAGAGACAAGGGGACTCGCATCCGACAAAGACCAAAACGACGCGCAAGCAAACCAGACGTCGCGTCGGATCGTCGCTCGGATATCTCGTATATCTCGTATGCGACGTGTCCCGGGAACTAGTTTCGTTTTCGTCGTCGTTCATCGTTGAGAACGACCGACGCGACGCGACGCGACGCGACGCGACGCGACGCGACGCGACGCGACGCGAGTCGCGAATGCCGCCGCGTGCTTCCGGTGCCGTGTGTCGTGTCGTCGGTGAACTGACCCGCGAGCAGAGACACACGCGAACGTTCGAATTATTTTTTTAATGTGCTCTTCAGCAATGCTAGCTCTATAGCCGACGTATTTCCGCGCAAGCATCGCGTGGCAAACGCTCGAGGACTCTCGGGCCTGATTTTCACCGGGAACTCGATCGTTATTTTTCTCGAGTTCTTCCTATTCCGTTTCTCACCAGTACGGCAATGGAGAGGGGATCACAGGGAGGAAACCGAAGAGGCAAGCGTACAAGCAACAACGACGATGGGACAAAGGATCGACTCGTAGCTGTGTATTGTGATACGATCATGAAGAGAGATTGTGTTCGTAGCAGTGGCCTGCTTAGGTGCTTAGGACCGCGGTGATTTAAGGACGAACGAGGAGCGTCTCGACTCGGGGACTTCGTTTCTCAAATTATAGTCTCAGAGACCGAGCACCGCCCGTGGATCGAGGATCTTCAAACGCGGGGGAGATTAATTATGCGACTTGCTTGCACGAACGATTTTATTGGTCGTCCAGGACCGAGCTTCGAGGATGACGGAAGATTACCAACGGACGTTCCACAAGAGTTTGAGAAACGTTGTCCCGTTTAGAGACGCTTCGGCCGTTCGGAAGCGAGACGAGGCGTGCCTTCCGTATATTAATTGTTGGCAAATATCTGATCTATAACAGAAACGGGAGAGAATGCGGCCGGTATAGATTCGGGCAAGTGCCTCATTTAATGCGTGTTCCGTTTAAGAATATTCGATTAGGTAGGAACGATGCTAAACGGCGAGAGATGGAGAAAGAAAGCGACAGAGAGCGACAGAGAGAGAGTGAGAGAGAGAGAGAAAGAAAGAGAAAGAGAGAGAAAGAGAGAAAGAAAGAGAAAGAGAGAGAGAGAGCGAGAGAGAGACTAATGTAAGACTTATGCCGAGTATTGTTTGTGCACTTATTGCCGTGCTGTGAGTATTGGTAAATAGCAAGAGAGAATTGTGGTGCCGAAGCACGTACGGTTAATTAGTAATGAACCGTTATCGCGTTACGGTGTCTTCGAGGAGTATGTATTTTTGGCTGGGACGTGTTGAATCGATATAATACCTGTTTGCCGGTCGACCGACCGTGGTGTAGAGGTTTTTTAAATATGTAAATGATCGTTGCGTGGCAAATGAGTCGCTCGACTGCGATTATCAATGATTGTTCGAACGGAAACAAAACAAAATGAAACATTTTCGTATTTTAGCGAGCGCGAGGCGAAATCCAAGATTTTAGGACATGATAGAGGGAAACGCATGCCTTAAAAAATTTGTTCAAGTTTTAATGATTGAAACGTTGTATGTATGTACATATATAGTTAAATTTGATTATTTTCTACGCTGCGAGGCGTGTAACATGTGCTAATAGAAACTCTCCCGGCCAACGGAAATATATTGCAACGACCCGAGAGATTGATTACGTTCGCGAGTTTAATTAATCCCGGGAGCGCGCGACAAAGTCTTGATAAATGCATTCATGCGATTCATTTCACGGTATTCCTTTAAAGCTCGTACTGCATATTATCCGACACCGTAGCGAAAACTTGGTAGCGTGTAGCCGGGGAGAGAACACTCCTCGACAAAGTATCCTCGAAGAAGCTCGGTCGAGGAGACGCGCGACGAGAGGGTCTTAGCGTGTTCGGTTAGACGTCTTTGACAATGGCGTGAATCGGTCTTACTAGCGTATAATAGCGACTGCTGGTCGTATTTCCTTTACAGCTTAACCGCGGATAGAGTGCCTGCGAGAAACAGCGGCCAACGTTTGTCCCAGATAACAGAGAAGATGAAAAGAGGACAAGAGCAGGGAATGCAACACCGAGCGAAACGCGTACGCGATGCTACTCAGGAGGCCGAGTCATTCGATATTCCAACGCTGTGCAGTCAATTAATCGCGTGTCATTCTTCGAAATTGCTTGGGCCCTTCACTTTCATCGACAGATTTCTTTGATCGTACTGACAACGATGGCGTAGACACACGAACGATTCGATATCGACTATTCTCAGCAAAACACGAGTCTAATTCGGCTTTTAGTTCGGAAAACTGAATTTAAAACGATACCGTACTGTTTAGACGGCGGACTTTATGCAATGAGGTAACGATCATTAACACCTGTGTTGTAATGAAATCAACAGTTTTTCGACAACGTCCGCGGTCTAGTAATTTGAATTACTTCGTACCTAGTTAGCTAAAAAGTATTAGATAAAACTGAATTGTAGTTTAACCGAATTGTAGTTTAACCGAATTGTATTCCTTTCATCGATGTGACCATTCGTGTTGTCTGTACAAACGTCCATTATTTGTAACACGGTAAAAGAGAGTACCTATTTGTGAAATTACGTTTGCACGAAATTTCTGTACCAGCGCAAAGGAACATGTCGTGATGACGATCGACCTATCTCGAGAAAATGAGTCGAAGATCAAGAAATTAGCTTGAATTATTGCGAACGTTAGAGAGAGACTCTGGAATCGTTAAATCGTTACAGAGCGCTGTCTTTCGTTTTTGTATGTGGGACAGGTTTATTGGTCTCTTTCCATCGATCCCTGACATCGTCGTGGACAGACGTGTCCGGTCGCTCGTTAACCAACACTGCCGCCCCAATTCTAACGTACTTCGAACGGAGAACAGTAAGACAAGTTTCAAATAAAATCCATCGATTTCCACTGATTGTCATTGAGCGGCCAGACAAGAAAAGAGAAAGACTAAGGAACGAGTACTTGAAATCGGAACATGTATTGGAGAAATAGTTTGGTACGAAAATGTAGCTGATACGCGTTCGTAAAAGCCATTTCGATGGGGCACAGTCATAGAGAGAAACGAGAGAGAACTGGGAGAAAGATCTGCGTGCTGGAAGAAAGAAGAAAATCGTGTAAATAAGTAGAAATTGTTTTTTATCGTTGAAAGGAAAAAGACAAAATGAATCATTTAAACGAGATCGAGAAATTCATTCGTTGCGCTACTCGTCACGCGGACAGAAGTGGTACGCATTTAATGTTTCTGTATATATATACATATACATGTATGTGTGTGTATGTATATATATACATATACGTACATATGTATATGTATACATACTGTATTGTCATTATTGCATATACATATATACATAACACGCATATACAAAATACATATATATATATTTTTTTTTTAATCCGCGTAGATGAATATACTCTGCAAAAGAGGAAGAGAAAACGCGCTAAATAAGAGAGAGAGAGCGAGAGAAAGAGAGAGAGAAAGAGAGAAAAAGAGAAAAAGAGAGAGAGAGAAAGAGAGAAAAAGAGAGAGAGAGAAAGAGAGAGAGAGAGAAAGAGAGAGAGAGAAAGAGAGAGAGAGAGAAAGAGAGAGGCAGCTAATTACACTTTTTCAGCGGTCTTTGTGAAAGCTCGCGGTCATTTTTAATTAAAACAAAAAGATAATGATAACAAACGAAGAAAAATTTCGCCGACCGCCCGGTCTCATTACACTCCCGACACTGACAGTGATCTGTCGGGTGCTCGGCAAATATTTTACAAATACTGATGTTTATATTATACAGAGAACGAAAAAAAAGAGAAAAAATGAAAAAGATGCATCCAACTTAGGTACCTTGAGTCGAGATGAGAAAATTATATGATAAATATAAATATATATATATAAATATTATCGGCAAATTGTTATATGCTATATGATAATTTCTAAATTAGTCGAACGAAGAGATGTCGCGTATGGATGTACATGTATGTATACAGATTGCGTTTTACTAGAGTAATCGTAATTAAGTACGATCTAAGAATAATGTACATAATACTCCGTTTAAAACTGACTTCGTCGTCGCAGTCGCGGTTTAGAATGGATATAAGCGAAAAACGTGTGGGGGGAGGACAATGGGAACTTTTCGGATCACGTCTCTTTTTTCATTCGATCGAAAACACCTGCACGCCACCACTACAAGCACGTGGATTTTTATCGTTCATAGTACATACATTCAGTTTTAAATCGAGACGCTTTAAGGTTTAAGGTTCTTAGCGAGCAAGCAGGATCAGGATTCAAAAGAACGCAGCGAGATCGCATGTGACGCGAACGGGACTTCCATCGAGCGAGGATGTGTGCGAGGAATCGGGAGTAGTATTCAAAATTCGGCAGCCGATTCGACGGACACCCGATTAACCTTGTCGCGACAATTTAATGTACCGATGTATTCGCAAATTGAGTGCGAATTGTAGCAAGAAAGTTTTCGTTAGAAATATGTTTTTTGGAAGATGAAACCTTTTACAGAATATCGTAGGGGTACATTTGCTTCGGCTATACTTCAATGTGAATTGTATCTGCTCTAAACAGTCAAGTATTTTCTGCCCCGATGAAGGGGTAACATTTAAATAATTGATTACAGGGATTGAGAGGGAAAAGTAACGTCATCGACTTTAAAATCGTAATTTACATCGGAATATCTTGATAAATGAAAGTGGGAAGCGGTTCACGAAACGCGGCCTTTTGTTAATTACTTGCGGTTGCTTTCTCACGTAATCGTCTGTTTTAATAGTCCGCCTTCTTAACGAAGCTAAGGCGTTTCTTCGTTTCTGATATCTTAATATTCAATTATCTTGGTTATCAGTATTTCGTATCGTTTATTATCTGTTCATATCCTCTTTGTAGGAGCACTAGTTATTAAAACTTGGTAATTTTAATTAATTGACAAATCATCATAATATAAGGCATTGAGAAGTCTTAATTGATAAATTTGTGTACATATAAATATGTTTATACCCCTTGCTTTCGCGTTAATAATGCTTTAGTTATTATTTGGACTCCGCCGGCGGAGTCTGGGTCCATCTGGACCCAGATTATGAAAATCGTTATTCGATCACTCCGTTTCTGGCAATTAAATTAAATGAATGACTGTTATATTAGCAACAACAGAAAGACTAATGTATCTCCAAAAGTATGTTTTAAAAAATTTATAAAGCTTCAAGTACATTTAACACTTTATCTACTGAAAGCCTATTAATAGTTTTTCATTCAATAATTGTGTTGCATCAGATGGAAGCTTAAAACTCTTTTACATAATAATCCGAAATGAAATTACTGTTGAATGATCTATTAAAAAATCTTCAGCCACAGGCGTTGGAGATTCAAAAATTATGGAATTTTTCTGTAGCTGAAAGAGCACAGAGTTTATAAAAATTCGAGTTTGGCTTTCCATAATTTATTTACGATACTGGGAAACACATTCGCGACCATGAGAGAATTCCGTAGCTTCGAAAAATCGCGGAAACATTCTAGTGACCTCGTTCGCGGAGCAACCGCTTACGGCGAATCTTCCGCGATCTTCTCTCGAACTGACGCAAATCTTTTTTTATTGCAAATTCGTGACGTCGAGGGGTCCTTCGAATCGATCGTAACCGTCGGGAACTTTTACGGAATTTCGCGATATCGCGGCGTAACGGCCGGGGTATTCAAACGATTCGAATAAATTGGAAGTATTCGAGATATTCCGGCCGCGGTATATCGCTTCCGCGCGGGACCGGAAGTTCTCGAACGGCCTCTGCGGCCGAACGTTATTTCGATTTGAAAGTCGAATCGCGAACACCGATGACCCCGAGGTCCCCGAGGCGTAGCTCCTCGATGCTCGCACACACATGCGCGCCGCCCGATGCGGAATAGACGCGTCACGGCGTTAGTGGTAGACTATAAACGTAATAACGATCGCATTAATTAGGTAAAGTAAATGCAACATTCCAGTAAATGCCGGGATTGCCAGCCTGCTCGGCAAATAGCTTGCGCGGGGAAACTCGTGACAATTGATCGACGTGTTTTCCCGTGCACACGTTCCCGTTGCTGACACTCGCTTCGCTAATGAGAAACGGAAACAACGAGGTCTCCGTCGTCGTCGCTGCGACGCTGAGAAACGAGAGCGAACGGGAATCGAGCGTCACGTATATACGTTCTTGCGATAAATTGTAATCGAAACCCAATAAGTTGTAAAACCGTACAAGTCCTGTAAGCTCTTTCTACAATTGTATCGTTTCTATAAGATCCCTGTTTTTTCCTTTATTTTACCTTTATTTTACCTCTTTTTTAATGATTTCGAATCGATAATAGTGATACTCCTTGTTTCCCGAACGATTATGTAACGATTTGCTAATGAATTTGAATAAACATGGTGAAAAATAATGTAAATTGTGAAGGGAAGAATTTTTTGATTTTCGTATCCCCGTGTAAGATTTTCCTCCAAATTCAGCACAATGTTGCACTTTGATTTTCTAGACGAATCTTGGAATCTCTTTTCGTACGCGTCGAAACGCGTGGACTTGTGTCGTTTTATGACCGACAGGCCGCGGAGTCGGTGAAATATAGGTAACGATATAATGTCGTTCAATAACCGAAGCGGTTGCGATTAACTGCTGATCGCAGACTATTACATTTACATTACTATTAATTGTGTGAATTTCAGCAGGCCGTTCGCTCTGCAATTTACTTTCCACAACCCCTGAATGCCTATTGTATTATCGTCGGTATGGCGGTTACCCGGTTCGACTGTCATTAGCGGTAACAGCAAGCTGAATGTTCCCGGTACTTGTAACAGCAACTAAGGAGGGAAATTATCATTCGCGAATAGTTACCAGCGAAAAAACTGGGGCTCATTTCTTATCCGTTATCGAGCGACGTGACCGCTATACTATATCGTACGGACTGCTTCCGTAAACGTTTAGCAAAATGATTAACACTTGTTGACACTACACGTCATACGTGCGTAGACTTTGATTCGTGCGATAAAACATCCGTACTAGGAACGGCTTCGTCAACTATTACTCATAGTTCGTGCACGCTTATAGATCAATCGAACCCAATAACGTCGAATCAACTTCAAGGAATCAATTAATTGTACGGATGACGTTCGAACCGTTTACCCTTGTTTCTCATTATTTCTGACGAAATATTCGTTGCACGCGTACCGAGAGCGTTTTACGGAAAATTCTTTCGAATAAGAAGAACGCACACGAAGTAGAGAATTTATTGGATAACTTCGTTTTTTTTTGTCGAATAGGGATAACATTGTTGTCGTCTAGAGATGTCCGAGACATTCATGAAAAGAGAGATGATATTTGTTAAGTTTTATTAGTTCGAAAGCTTGACAGTCAACTAAGCAAGAATTACTCATTGTAAGATTGATAGACGAAGTTTAACCGTTAAAAGCTATTATCGAACACGATAAAGAAAACGTTACCTCGAGCTAACTTTTATTTTTACATTTATAGGAAAACATGTCGGAAAACTGATCTGTTTCACGATTATCGCTATTGATAGTCAGATGAAATCTCCAAAAAATTTGTATCATACGTATTAGTCGTTACATTTTGTAATAATATTGAGACAAAAGTTGCAAAGGTTGAGAATTTTGTCCATGATAGCCTTTAAATATCAAACTTCGTTTTGGATTGCTTCGTGAAGAGAAACTTGGAAATCTTTATGGTGCACATTCTTTAGATAAATAATTGTTATCACGTCGCTTAAAACGATAGATGAAAAATCATACGAAAATTCCGAATAAGATAAGCGTAAATATTAATCGAAAGTAGAAGATAATTTTTGGGATCCATCAAACTTTTCAAGATTTTCGATACTATGTAACGTTGACTACGAACTGCGTCGAGCAGAAACGACGGATTAATTTAAAATCTAGCAAAGAATTGTATGAAACGATTATAACACTTACGATTACAATAACAATATCGGTTTTGAAAAGATGTAAGCATCGGTGAAGCGATAAAGTGTACTACATGCGACGAAGCGGAGGATGGCAGTCCAGGTGCGCATATTTGCTGTGCCAATGCAATGCGTTTTCTGTACATAGTATCGTAGTTCTAATTAATATTAGTTAGATAGTAGCTGGGATCGTGTTGACGTAGGCGATGACATACACACCGGTAGAAATAATCGATAAAAAGCACACGGAAGAGCGACGCGAACGTTTTTCAGCCGTGCGACATATTGAAAATCGTTCCTCGCGAGACTTGCCGCCATTGTGATTTTCATCGAGTGGTCGAGAACCACGCGCTGGTAACGATGTTGATATTATTTAAGTGACAGCCAACGGAGAATTATCGTGTCAGTTTTGTTCAGAGAGAGAAAGAGTTATCGTTTCCGAGCGTAGAACTATAGTTAACAAGGCAGAAGAAAGCCTGAACCGGAAGTCGAACGAATCGATCCTTTTCTCCCAACGTTTGATCGAAGCTCGCCTCCTACCGTTTGGAAAAGAAACTCGATCTTGCGTTACGAATCGTTTTCACGATTGTAATTTCTGTGGCAAGGGTGTCGATGCGACAATTAACATGAAATCACATGCCACATCATACCCGAGAAAGCGATCTACCTTTAATCCTTTATTTGACAAACGAACGATTTTCTACGGAATTTTGTTGAAAATCTGTAACGTTGCTTGCGAGCGCTGTATTGTATAGTAAGATAGGCAGCAAGAGATGTATAATGCTTTTTGTACGCGTGACACGCGAGAGGAATCATCAATTAAAGGATTAACTTGTAGATTGTACGTGCGAGGTTTGTACGCGCGTACAACGGCATACGGAGTTCCAATTTGTACAATAATACTCATACTTCGGGCGGTTCGTAATGGTAATGGTTGAACCTTTTTCTTTCATTTATATAGAGATACATACACACAAGCGTGCATACATGTATACAGTAGTGCACAATTAAGCGTCCGCACTGCGGACTCCGCAGTCGAAGGACAGGAGACGTGTGTGAGCAAAGCTATATCCACGCTGAGGCAACATCTAGCGACATTTTATCGCCTCTTGATACCTTCTTCTTCTTTTATTTGGTGAAAGCTGCGACTTTTTCGAGAGAAATGCTACATCAGCCAAGTTGTTCGTTGCTACTTCTGTGCGGACATAGGTTAAAGCTGACATTTAGAGGTCCCATTTTTTTAAATTTGGGAACCGAAGATAGCGGCGGACGTTTAACTGTGTCTCTACTGTAGGTACGTATGTATATAAGAAAAAAGGGATACTATCTAATCGGTTACGTATTGCGAATAGTATTATTTACGATATATCGACGCTACTGATTTGGCTAGTTCCGTTTTGATAAGTTTATCCTCTGGTTTTGCGACATATATTGCCTTCTTACCGTAACGCTGACCCATAACTGTCCGCGTATTATGGCGACCAACAGCTGACGTTTTACTCTAAGTTACACAAGACTTGTACGATATAAGTAACTGAATTAGGTGTTATAGGTATTATTGGTACTGGTACGATAAGAGACTCGCCAACTCCAAAGTCATAAAAGATACTCATCGTTAAAGGGGATCTGCGATTTTTGTTCTTGCTGTTAAGTACATATACAGTATATTGTACTCGCGCATACATATTGCGATTTTCTTTCTTTCTTTTCTTTTTCTATCGACAGTTGCGTAAAACGAGACGAAGTTCGCGGAAAACTGCCAAACACGGGCAATAAATCGTTTAACCTATTTACATTTTAAGCGAGATCAACGATCAATTTTTGTACACGCCGCGCCCACGTCATAGCCGACAAGAAACCAAACGAAACGAACAACCGTCTTCAACTCGTTCGCCCAACACAGAAAGAAAAATGGCGACGGGAGGGATAATATAAAACGTCCGAGCAGATGGGTTCGCGAAACAACAACTCGTACCGATTAGTTTCCACCGAGGCGGAAGTGCTAGAATCTAAATCGTCTTACACTTCGCACAAGACTGAGGAGCTTGTATATAATATATATTTAGCGCAGTACATACATTTGATATGAACGAGAATTATCGATTTATCAGAGAAGAGATTCGGTTCATTACCACAACACAATAATTGTACTACACGTAAAAGAGGAGTCGTAATTTGTATATACGAATCAAGGCCCTATCGCGATATACATACATAACATTATACATACAGACATGCATACATACATATATATACATGAATACATACGTGCATATGTTACTACCGTTGTCACGGCGACTCCGTTTGTGTAAATCGTTCGAACTGTTTTCTAACATAAGGAATCATAACGCGCCGCTCCGTGAAGCATTCTCGTCTTGTCTCGCGAGAAAGAATAAACAAACAAATATAGAAGAAGAAAACAAAGTCCTCCTATTTTTCAGCAGTCCAGCAAGTCGAAAAGAAACGAGAACCCATACGCGTTCGAGTGCAAATGTAAAACACGGCCAATTCAGTGGACCAAAACGATTTGCCGCCTGGATTCTACGTCTTATTTTTTACGTTGCTCCTTTAGCGTCCGATAGAACAGATTAAGATTCCTAGAAAATTCGATAGGCCGGTTTCGGAAGACAGTCTCTGGCCAATCTATTCGTGACTATAATGAACGAGAGGCACTAGACAAACCGTACCATCCTCGTGTAACTCGATTGCTACATCATCCGTGCACCGTAATCCTTCTACCAATTAAGAAGAACAAAAGAGAGAAAGAAAAGAAAATAATATGGATAATAATACACATCGTTATATCTCGATTTTGCGAAGACGTATCTTTTTCATTGTAAGACTTATCCTCCGACATTAATCGTTGTCTCGAGGGTGAGGCGTGTCCTGCTCACGAAACAACGCTGTGTACCAAATACGGAACGTCATCGCGACACACCGTTTCAAAAGCAAAAATGAAAAACAAACAAACGGAAAAATGATAGGGAAACAGATTCACGCCGATGGCTCCTATAACCGAGTGTCCGTGATGTCCAATCTAAACGGTAGTAAACGAATTAATGCGAATTATACCGCAAGGGATCCGCTTCTGAGTTACATTTACATCTACAATCCAGATATCCATACGATAACGTTAAAATAGATTAAGATGAATGTCACAAGTAATGTAAACTGAGAATAATAAGATGAAATAAACGAGACGATGATTCAAATACAACAACAGTATATTTTCTGGCGTGTCATGATAACATATACATGTGTTTACAGTATTTTGATTTCCATTTGGCGATCTAAAGCTAGTGGCTTGACGCATACAAAATATCGTTCTTAATCGATCTTCGGCTATTGATACACATTCTTAGAAATCTTCTATGAAAATATTGAAATATCCGCAGAGCTGGTTTTATTATTTGGTCCACCGTCGACTTTTTTATTATTAGACTGTGGATCTTTGGGCAAAATAAAAATAATCCAAGTCAATTGTAAAAGTTAAAAAGTCGAAAATAATATAACTTTATCATTTTTGTCACAAATTAATAAAATCCGCAGTCTATTTACAATAGAGAAATTTGAACAATGCGAATATTGCTTAAAGAACAATGAAACCGTTTATAATTTCGTTTGAAGAAAAAATATTTGATTTGCGTAAACCTAATACAATTTTCGGACATAATTTCGGTACATATCTTATTCAATATTTCTACAGTTTGAAACAGGAAATTCTTGAAAACATTAACATATTATCTACCGGCAATTATTTCATAATTTTTTAAAGTTAACGGCTAAGAACTTTTTAAAATAGATCCTCCAACAGCAATAGCAGCTTCAATCGTAAACGAACAAGTCAACCTCTTACATTATAAATCTTATATTACAATATAAAAGAAGATTTTTAAGCTTCCTTCTAGAAAAGCGCTATTCTTGAGAGGCCTATTTAATAGGTTCCCGGTAGATAAAGCGTCACGCGAAAAATCGGAATGTGTTAGCATTACTTATCGTTATTTGTTCCTTAATTGTTGGAAATGAGTCTACATTTCTTGTTGTTCTATCTTCTTACGTGTAGTTACATTTGTGATTTAATACTGTTCCAAAATTCAACAATTTTCACGAAATGCTTATCCATTAAATTCATATACATATAAGTATTCTTATCGATAGAACTATCACACTGATCAAAATGACGTAATTAAATTTTAAATTTAAATTAAAAAGAAAACGCTTCTCCGCGAAAATATTCACCAAATTAATGCATCTGTAGGATTAAATATTAATAAATGTGACATTTCAATTCTTATAAAAGATTAGGTATGAGTCATTTTGTCTGCTTGGTACTCTTAGTGCTATTGCCTTTCAAACTGCTTCGACCTAAATGTACAAAACGTTAATAAATAATTGATGGACTTTTTTACATCAAGGTATACCTACACAACCATCTATGACAATATCATTTGAGTGACTAATTCGTTTTGCATATTCTGAAGATGTCCAAGGTGAACTCCGTTCATGACTCAATAATTATCCAGTTAGCGATCTAACTACTCATTCCATTGTTTTTCGAACATGTTCTTGCCAATTATATTTCGATTGCTATAGTAATTTCCAATGTTTAATAACATAATAACCAATGGACATTTTATCATTCTGAACGGTCTTGTAAAGCCTTCTTGAACATTACTACATTTTGTTTTTATTCATACAGAAACTCTTTTCTACAAGAGACATCACTTCTTGAACTTTGTTTAAAACGCATGTTGACAAGCCAATAAATTAGACATTTTTTACGCTTTGTATTTTCCTCGTATTTAATAGTTAAATGTGTATTAATTATTTACAAACACTCTGTATTCCGCAAGTAAGTATTTGATTTGATATACCTCTAATATATTGAAAATATAATCACACAATTTTTTGTTTATTTCGAATAAAGAATATAAATGAATTGCTAAATTCTACAAAAAATTAATCTAATATTACAGTCGAATACTTCGAAGTCATTTGATAAATTGCCCTACTTGTAAAATTGTATTGCATATCATTTCTGGAAGACGAACTTTGCAAAACCTCGATAAATGTTCACCATATCAGTCTCGAATGAAACGCATTTAACGAGACCCTACCATTAAACCACCATATAATTTTTGGTCCAGAAGTATTCACAGATCTTTCGAGATTATCAAATTATCTTAAAACTACGAAGACTTTCCAAGAACCTTTTGTTTTGAAAGAAAATATTTTTATTTTAATGATCTTTAATCTTCTCAACGGTACAATATATACTTTTCACGTCATACAAAAGCGGCTAACAAATGAAATTCCATTTTGTATGACGCAATGATCTTCAGAGTCACACAACGACAAGATTCGAACAAATAATTTCAACAGTTTTTAAGTAATTAGTAACAAAACTCCGAAATATCTAGCGGGAAACTACTGTTTCAATTTATACTCGAAGAACGTCGGAAGAAACCGTGTATTCGAAGCGCTTCGATCTGTCCAGGTCTAGAAGATTCATTCCGCCGCTAATCTACATAATTTATCAAGACATAACACGTCGTCGCGTGTTCTAATGACGGTACACCTTAAACGAGAAAGCGCCTAGTATTTCTATGCACGTTCGTCGACACACACCCAGTGATGGGCAAAAAGCATTTCAAAAAATATTCGGACGACAAATACATTATATCACTACAAAATATTTCTATTAATACATAAATCAGTTGGCGAAAACCTCGCTGTTTTCTATGTAATCATTAAACTACGGATTTTGATGCATTTATGAAGAAATTAACTGGGTGAAATATGAAACAGTAGAAGATTAGAAAAATTAAGAATATTGTAATGTTGCTTTTAACGTAACGAAGTCATTAAGTTACAGAATATTGAATATCAAATACTTGCTCTTGCAACAATATTTCACCTAGAATAACAAGGTGTATCCTTGAAAATTTTTTTCAATTCCACAACTAACTGTACATATTGCGGTTATGCAGGCCATAGTCGCTAGATTAACACTTGTGTCCCTACTCTACCTTCCCCTTCTACAACACGTGACGCATTTTATCTCTGTCGCACATGTGTCCAGCACTGGCAACATTTTCCCCTTAATTCCTTGATTTCCTTGATTTCCTTCTTATTTAGCTGCGATACTGTGAATACTAAAAATGAATATTCAAATGATGAAATTCCATTGGATTCGGTATTCGATGAGCTCTTATAAATACAAATTACAAAAGTATTTCTTATTCCGTAACACGATTAAATACAAAATGCCAAAGTATTCGTGAACTGATTTATGTATTCGATAGAAATATTCGGTGGTATTGTACACGTATTACAATTACAAAAACATTCGACGCTGCCCATCACTAGTACACACCCACCGTTTCATCTTCGCTGAGATGAATGGTGGAGCACAAAAGCCACTTTATTAGTTTCCTAGCAAACTACATCACGTTTTTTTATCGAATCCTTTTTGTTCTTCTTCTCACTCGTTACTTGTTCATGGCAAGAGTGACTGTTACAAGAAACTTGTACAACTCAGAACTCGTACATACCCTGCAAAACCCCGTTAATTACAATATCTGGAAGACTAGACGACGAGTTCGGCTGCGTGTACGGATCACAACGAAAAGTTAATACTGGATGATGGCCAAGGACGTTTGGCTGATCGTACTGAGTATCCTCCGGGACCTTGTACGTGCTGAATAAAAAACAAAACAAAATTAATTATACACGAAAGTATATATTTTTATTAAAAGGAAAATAACGCTTTCCAACCATTTATAAAAATGTTATTGTGTTTCAAACTTTGTGTGCCATCAATTATGAGACTGACCGTAATAACGGCGCAAAAGTTAACCCTCCGTATGCTATACCAGAGTCATTCGTCGCGGTAGGGGAATTTGAGGGGAATACAGTTACCTTCTCTCTGTCACGTGACCAGACTGACCAGTCGATTTTTCCTCTCCTCCTTTTCTCCTTCCAGTACCATGAGCATATTCCAACATCCCCCACTAAGTCCGTAGACTGGTCCGGTCATCAGAGAGGGGGTAAACTGTATTCCCCTCGAATTTCTCGATCTGGCTACACTGGCGGAAGCGTGGGAGAATAGCGTCGTGGAAGGGGAAGGGTAGAGTCGGAGTCTTAATCTGATGGGGGTCAAAAATAACCTTGGCATAGGCCTAGAACTCGCAGGAGTCCGAGTGTTAATGTCGAATCTTGCTGGTCATAGGACCGGAAAGGGTTAAACATTCTACATTCTTTGAGTTACACTGTGACTTAGCATCGTGATATCGTAGAAGTGCAGCGCGTATTTAGAAACGATTTTACAGAAACACATACCTCTTATGTGACGCGGTGGCAGGCCGACTTTCTATACCCAGAAAATTGAGAACCTGTTGCTTCGTGACTGAAAGACGCAACATTTTCTGGGTGTACAGTTCCAAAGCAGCTCGTCTTTGCTCGAGCACCTTTGGCTGGCAATTTCTTACTCTCTTCGGTGGAAACGGAGCAACCTCCGCGTTCTCTTTTTTCAGCTGCAAATAAAAATCGACATAAGAGCATCTCACTGTACCTCATATAAAACGACACATTGATATTTGATTGACTACAATATACAGCGACTCGCATCAATATTCTTACACTCTTTAAAAGAGAATACATTCTTTAAGGGTGTATGCTGATTTTCAATTTTTAAATATACATTGAGAAGCAAAAACCAATGAAACCATTTTTCTAGAAAACCATTATTTATATATCTATTGAAACGGGATCAGAACAAAATCAAGGAACAGATGATTTTACATTAATTTGAGAAACGATTATTATTCTAATTTTGTTACATTTTATTCCTGAATCAATTTTGCACCAGTTCAAAATATTAATCAAGAAATATATTCAATATTTTATTTAACCGCATCGCTACCACGGAACGTGTTATCTCGTGTTATCTCGACGAGATAACTCGTCTGTGGTAGAGAAGCGATTAAGAACCTTTGACTACCCTGAAAGGTTCAAATCGTTTTGGCATATTTGTTACTAAATCTTTACAATATTCTCGAAAGTTTGATCCCCGTTGTTCCTTTTCTCAGTCCCATAATTGTTTCAGTGAAGATGTTGAAGAGTGATTTTTCATTTTACTTAATTGCTCCTTCAAGAAAGCCCATATTTTTCAATTGGATTTCTTGTTAGAAACTAGGTACATAATATCGTTTTTTTTATTGGCATATTTTCAATTGTTTTTGTTAATCAGTCAGAGCCATACGATGTTACTGACGAGAAGACTGCGGATCTTTATGCATTTATGGCTTATGGAAATTTTTCAAAAAATGCTAGAATATAAAATTCGACAGAATATAGTAATATTTTTATTTGTTTTCGATCCACAAAGACTGTTCTCATTAAAAATAGGATTTATTTCATCGCACTTTCTTAAAATTTGTCTATAAAAATTGGAAAATGTCTAAACATTCGCAGTTTACTGATGAGCAAAGTCGCCAGATTAAACTTGTCTCCCACTCTACCCTTCCCCTCCTACAATACTATTCCTAAACTCTTCCACCATTTACCGGTCACGTGAGGCATTTCGTCTCTGTCGTGCACGTGTCACAACGCACGTCACTAATCCGGTAGTGACAGAGAGAGAGAGAGAGAAATTTTTCCCCCTCGATTTGAGTCAATTCCCTGATCTGGCGACACTGATCATGAGTGCATCACTATCAAAGTGAGCTCACTGCCTCTTTACCGTTATTCTGTTCAGTAAATAACTACAAAAGATACAAATTCTCAAATATTTATTACGTAATATATTTTGATCGTTCACAGTCTTAGATTATAATAAAATTGTTCTTACAATGTAAGAAATAAACACTAAATTTATAAAAATAAGTCGGACAGAAACTAGCAGCGCATTTAGTAAATCACGGGACTAACATTTGGAGAATTCCTGTGAATTTGACAGTGATATTTGCTTGCACTATAACAATATACAGAGAATAAAATAACAATGGAAACAAAAAGGAAAGAACCTGATATTTCAACTCGTAACATTATAACGTTATGTATATAGTATTTATAACATTACATAATTTCGAACAGTACATTGCATAATGATATTAGTATAATATAATATGTGTATATGCTCAACGTAACTGTGTGTACGTTTTTTAAATGGCAAAGATGTGAATGTAATATAAACGGTCTAAGACTTTTTCATAATACTGTATATTTCCATGCAAGAGAATAAAATTATTAAAAGCAACAAGATATTTAGGTATTGTTTTTACATTTATGCAACTCGAATAGAAAAACGTACGCATCAATGATGATGAAATAAGTGTTGTAGATAAGTCTGATATGCGACTTACAAAAAGAAACATAATCGTGAACTCGAAGCAGCTCGAAGACGTAATATCCACGTAACGTAAATCTGCCAAGTATATTTTTCGCTCGTGGTGCAAGCAACGAGTGGTACGAACGCGCTTTGAAAGACTAAAAAATACTGACCACATATGTGTGCTTCACAAATGACTTGTGAATGTCATGAGTCAACTATCAGAGAACACCAGCTACATCAATCACGTATCATCGCGACAACGGATGAAACGTGATATTGATACGGCTAATCGCGGTACACAAAATAACGTCAGTGTAATCTATGCAAAGTAAATGGCTGAAGCGATGTATAATAATTTGTATAATTATCCTGTCGAATCCTAAATCATCAAATCTGTTTGAATGTGTAATAACTGTACCCGGTATATTCATTTAATGAAGTCTAAATGAACAGTAATACACGAAATCCTAGAATTGTTTATACAATTATTATTGGAAAAGTTCATATAAAACTTTATTCGTCATTGTAACAATTAGAAACTATCATTAAGGATCGTGTGTCATTTTCTCTTAATTGTAAAATCAATTAATATATAAAATGAATATTTTAATGAAACTAACATTTTCGTTTAGCTTAACTTCCCTGGTCCCCTACATTGTCTTACACATTTTTGCATTAGGCGATCGTAACCCATCGTAGTAACACTATGGAATTTTACGAATGTAGAAAGACGTATATTATTATATTATATTGGTTATAATGTGTGAGAAAAGTGGTATTTATTTATTTATTAAATACGACACTGGCTGCCACAATTCAAATTCCATGTTGGTTATAGAATGTGAGAAAAGTGTTATTTATTTATTAAATACGACACTGGCTGCCACAATTCAAATTCCATGTTGGTTATAGTGTGTGAGAAAAGTGTTATTTATTTATTAAATACGACACTGGCTTCCACAATTAAAATTCCATGTTGGTTATAGTGTGTGAGAAAAGTGTTATTTATTTATTAAATACGACACTGGCCGCCACAATTCAAATTCCATGACGCATAGAACCAAAGAAAACGGTAAAGTTAAACGAAGTTTTTTCCATTATTATAACTTTGTAAAATTTATCTAAATATTATTCATGTATGCAAAAAAGGTTTACAATTTAAAAATAAGTGCATAGTACGATAAGATAATCAGTGTTAGGTATCAATACGATCGCAAACAGTTAAAATCAATTTCTGCTTCTCCCCTTGTTCGCGACTCAACGACAGCACGACGCTGACGCTACGCTACGCTCCGCGTGGCCTGTCGACGAGTGGGCATCAGCCACGCTCTGATTGCAAAAAAATTTGAAGAAAATCCGTAACATTACTCCAATTTCGCGTGGAATGACCCATATAGGAAATTTAATTAATTAAGAATTTATCGATCAAATAATAAGTTTGTATTCAATTTCATAAAAACTGCGAATAACACACACATCAAATGTTGCTTGACAATGGTACACGAAATTAAATCGTTCAAATACTTTTATTATTTCACCTTGATACGTGCGATGCGCTCACGTGTTTACCCTACATAACACAAGTGCTAAAATCTCGTCTCATGATCACTTGAACACACTTCACAATACAACAAGTGTATGCCACGTGTGTTTCGTTACGCATGCGTATTTTTCAATAAATCGTAGTACGTGTATCTTTGCGTGTAGACTAATCTAGATCTCTGGTTTATTCATGCGAATGAAACTTGAATGGGAGAATACGTATAGTGTTGTCTCCGTTCCGTGCATTGATACGATTTGCAGAGAAAGACGGATATATTTCTATCCCGTGTTTTCTTCTTCAGCGACGCATGCCTCGTAACGAAGAGTCTATTTTAGCTATGTATATACAAATATGTTTAGTTCAATATTCGTTAGTGAATGAAATAAATATG
The DNA here is from genome assembly GCA_028455805.1 of Lasioglossum figueresi. Classification (NCBI taxonomy): domain Eukaryota; kingdom Metazoa; phylum Arthropoda; class Insecta; order Hymenoptera; family Halictidae; genus Lasioglossum; species Lasioglossum figueresi. The sequence goes on from CM052201.1 coordinate 4,506,843, forward strand.
TCTAGATTTTCGTTCTTATGCGGCTTTATTGCAATATACAATTTACTCTAAAATACGACCAAAAGAATGAAGGTAAAGCCAGGGATTTCAGATATGAGACGCGAGAAACTCGAATATGTACTTACGTGCATTACAAAGAATCCTAATTTTAGAATTTTGAATAGCAAGGAATGTTATGTCAAAAGAAGTACAGAAATAGCGTACCGTGCGATGTAGCGCGCTGAATTCACTGTATCGTTTCTCGACGAAATATCGGGTACCGCTTTTCGTCTCCAATACTTCGATACAGTAAACATAATAGGGCTTGCCGTGTGACACTTCAGCCAAACGGTATCCGCTGATGAAAACTTGATACATTGCATCGCTAGCTATTTTCTATAGTCTTGAAACAACCGTGATAAACTGCTATCACCACACCGAAGTGAAACTTTACGAAAAACGCAACGCGTCGATCGCTCTACTTTCAATCTTTACTGACGCCTGTCAACGCAGCCATGTGTTTGTTTCACGTACGACTGTATTGTCAAGTGCACCACACAGGAAAACAGGTGTAGAAAATCGAAGTGCCAACTATTGCTGCGTGGATATTCTAGGGAATTATTTATTCGTAGGTTCGAGATCTTAGACCATACATACTTATAGACCCAGCATAGATGTAGGATATGCATAGGACGCTGTGTTCAAAGATAACAGAGTATCTGGTGTCCACAAGGCACGTCACAAAATAATTCAAAATGATGGATAGCGATATAATAGCGAGATATACAAGTATATTTATGCATTATTTCGAAACATTTGGATAAACGGTGCAAGCATGTTGCATAAAGAATTGTAAGGAACGACAATACAATGATATAAATATATCTTTTCACAAGTAAGTGAAATGCATATTGTTCAGACTATTCTTTTTTTTAAATAAATAAGTAAATCGTGAGGAAATAAATACAGATTTCATATTATCAACATCTACATTAAAATTTAACTTTTTCCAAATTGTAATCGACAAAATGAAGTAGCCATATTTATAATAATAAGAGTCAAGTAAAAATGAACGAGTAATAGAATTAAATATATATTACAGTTACAGTATTCATAAATATTTACACAGAATGAGATACGATAACGATTCCTCATTCCCCTCTGTGTACACTTTAGCTTCGTGGTACTGCGACTTCTCAACAGACTATAGCACTTTGCCCACATCCGTCATCTGGTAAATAAAGTAATCTTGGATCACGGTATACTGCGAAGAACATTTTCGTAAAGGAAAAAGTTACTTCAAATAACCTCAGGGATCACTCTCTTCAAGAAAGAACAACATTTTTTAGCACCCTGTATACCATGTTTTGTTATATTTTATGTATTTATGCCAAAAACGAGTGGGTACAATTTAGAACAGTAAAGAAATGAAAACAGCCTATATAAGGACCTCGATACAGAAAAAAATGTCTTCTGCTTCTTACAATCGATCCAAACAATTTTTATTTTGCATAAAGATCCGCTGTTTAATTATAAGTTATAATATATAATTTTTAATTATAATGTTTATTAAATAAATTGTATTTATAATGTTTATTAGATAAATTGTATTTATAATGTTTATTAAATAAATTGTATTTTATTGTTTTGTCATTATTAAAACTGATAAATAAGTAAATAAGAGACGCATAGTAGAAATGTCAAACTTCCCGCGCATTATTGAGTTAGCATTACTGCATACCGCAAGAGAGCGTTGGTATCGTATTAACAAAAAAATGTATTGAGTTGTACGACTGTGATTTATTTTAGTAGAGTTCAGACGTGATCTATAAATCAACAAACTTCAGATGACAACATTACAAAGATTGATGTGTACGCTAACCTATACGGAATGTGACTTCAGTTTATAACGTTAATCAACAGTATAATTCGCAATGTATTCAATATGCAAAAGCTCTCATCCTGCTACAGGAGTAGAACATGCGATAACATGTTATTTTTTCAATCGTTTAGAAAAATGTCTTGTGGTAGCAGGCGCAAATATCATCAGAGTATTTCGTTTAATACCGGATGTTGATATAACAAAGAAAGAAAAATACACAGGTACAGTCACTTATTTATTACTCATTCGTAATTTGGTACGCTTTGCTATGTACTTTAGAAATACGAAAGTTATGTGAAAACATTTTCATTTAATATTAGCAAATTCATGTCAGCATGTACCAGTGATGGTGCAAGCATGGCTCTTCTCATCGAGTGCCGTCGTAGGTACTCATAAAATCAATGTTTTCTTTCCTTAGAATCACGACCGCCAAAAATGAAATTAGAATGTTTAGCACAATATACGCTACATGGGAATGTAATGTCGATGCAAGCTGTTGCTCTTGTCGGATCTCAAAGGGATTCTCTTCTATTAAGTTTTCGTGATGCAAAATTATCAGTTGTAGAATACGATCAAGATATACATGATCTGAGGACAGTATCTTTACACTATTTCGAAGAAGAAGAGATACGAGTAATTATATTTAATTTTGATATACTTTTGGTTACTTAAAATGTTTCTATGGAAGACAGTCTTGTGCATTTTTTCAGGATGGATGGACAAATCATCATCACATTCCTATTGTTAGAGTAGATCCTGAAGGACGATGTGCTATAATGTTAATATATGGTAGAAAGCTAGTTGTATTACCTTTTAAAAAAGACCCAAGTCTAGATGACGGAGACTTATTAGATAATACAAAAGTCTTGTCTAGCAAAACTCCTATACTGTCATCGTACATGATAGTATTAAAAAGTTTAGAAGAAAAAATGGATAATGTAATAGATTTACAGTTTTTACATGGTTATTATGAACCTACGTTATTAATATTGTACGAACCAGTAAGGACATTCTCAGGGTAAGCTTTACACTTTTGTTTGAAAACTTTAATAAAGTAACAGAATGTTAATATAATATAATTATAGGCGTATTGCAGTCAGACAAGATACCTGTGCTATGGTTGCAATATCATTAAATATTCAACAAAGAGTGCATCCTATAATTTGGTCTGTATCAAATTTACCATTTGATTGCTATCAAGCAGTACCAGTAAAGAAACCACTTGGTGGAACATTAATTATGGCTGTCAATTCTCTCATTTACCTAAATCAAAGTATACCACCATACGGAGTATCTTTAAATAATCTAGCAGAAACTAGTACAAATTTTCCATTAAGTTAGTATTAATTATATATACCGTCTAGCTACATTTAACACTAAACCTACCGAGCCTTAAAAGTAACTGGTACATGTTCCCTTATAAAAATGACAAGATTGATTTTATTTAGACTTTGTGCGGCTATTATTGTAATATGTGCTCCACTAAAGATATCTATACAATCATTTCTTATGAAATTATTTTTATTATATCAATAATTGTAAAATAAAAAATCTGGAACTGGTCATTTTGACCAGTGATGGTAGGTTAGTGTTAATACATATTTCACAACATATTTAAATTTATTAATGTTCTGCATAATTATAGAACCACAAGAAGCAGTTAAAATAAGCTTAGAAGGTTCCCAAGTTGCATTTATTTCTTCAGATCGATTAGTAATATCATTGAAGAGTGGAGAATTATATGTATTGTCTTTATTCGCTGATAGTATGCGTTCTGTAAGAGGTTTTCACTTTGACAAAGCTGCAGCAAGTGTTTTAACTTCGTGTGTGAGTATATTGAAAACGGATATAGTTTATGTCTGCAGATTTTACATGTATAATTACTTGCAGGTGTGTATGTGCGAAGATAATTATTTGTTTCTGGGTTCGCGTCTGGGTAATTCGCTTCTATTAAGGTTTATTGAAAAGGAATCAGAAAATTTACAAAACATATACGAAAATGAAATAATAATTGAAGACAATGAAACAGAGGAAACTCCAGCAAAGAAAGTGAAACAAGACTTTATAGGCGATTGGATGGCATCCGATGTATTAGATATAAAAGATCCAGAAGAGTTGGAAGTGTATGGAAGCGAAACGCATACATCCATTCAAATCACATCATACATTTTTGAGGTACATAAATATAAAAATATATATAAAAAAATATTGTACAAGCTCTTATACTATTCAATAAATCGATTAGGTGTGCGACAGTTTATTAAATATTGGACCATGTGGCAATATATCTATGGGTGAACCAGCTTTCTTATCAGAAGAATTTTCACATAGTCTAGACCCTGATGTTGAACTTGTGACAACTTCTGGCTATGGTAAAAATGGTGCCTTGTGTGTACTTCAACGTTCTATTCGACCTCAGGTAATTGTGTTATTAATAGAGAGCGGATCTTTCACAAAATAAAAATTTTCTACCCGATTTTCAACCAACTAGGGCGAAATAGAAATTTATTTTCTTTCTTAATATGTTTAATAGATCGAAAATAATATAACAGTGCTTTTAAATTCTTCTGATGTTTTCACTGTGTCGAATTACACCTACTCATTTTTGTTGTAAATGCATAGAATCCGCTGTCTAGTTATTAAAATTTGAAATTAATAAAATCTGTCAAATCAAACAACATTCTTGCATTTATTTAATAAAAATATTTTATTGTAAAATAGGTTGTAACTACATTTGAATTACCAGGCTGCGAAGATATGTGGACGGTCATTGGTGCACTAAATAACGATGAGCAAGTAAGACCTGAAGCAGAAGGTTCTCATGCTTTCTTGATTTTAAGTCAAGAAGACTCAACAATGGTACCAAAACCAATATATTTTTACTTTTGACCGTTCTTTCGTTTATAACTGCAAATACATATGATACAATGTTATTTCCAGATATTACAGACTGGTCAAGAAATTAATGAAGTAGATCAAAGTGGATTCAGTACGCAAGGGAGTACAGTATTTGCTGGTAATCTAGGTGCAAATAGATATATAGTCCAAGTTACTCAAATGGGTGTACGACTTTTACAAGGAATTGAGCAGGTTCTTATTAATATTGATAAAATAAATAAGTATTTGCATGTATACTTATAGAAAATGTTAGATACAGCTATACATATCATAATTATAGATCCAACACATGCCTATAGATCTTGGGTGTCCAATTGTACATGCAAGTTGTGCAGATCCTTATGTAACATTACTGTCTGAAGATGGACAAGTTATGTTATTGACACTCAGAGAAGGACGTGGTACTGCGAAATTACACGCTCAAGCAGCGAATCTTCTATTCGTATGTTAATAATGTTGTGCCATTTCATACTGTATCGTTGTACTATATGTAATTAAACTTTTTCACTATTTATCTTTTAGCGTCCTCAAATAGAAGCACTTTGTGCTTACAGAGATGTCAGTGGAATATTCACAACACAATTACCTGAAAATGTAGAAGACGAAGTACCTGAAGAAGAACATAACGTAGAAGAAACACCTATAGTTGGTAATATCGACAATGAAGATGATTTACTTTATGGTGATGCACCAGCTTTTCAAATGCCTGCACCTACCCATACTAAAGTAGCTGATGGATCGACCAAAAAAGCCCCTTGGTAGTTCTTTCAATAATATTTTTAATGTTTGGTTAGTCTATCCAGGGCTTTAAACGGTTATGAAGTATCTTTATTTCGGAAAACCGAAATTTCCAGCTAACCGTTTCGAGCCTTGATCCTATCTTTAATTGAAATATTCATTGTAATTGAATATTATTCTTGTTACACAGAGTATTGATAAAGTTGTTCTTTTATAGGTGGCAAAAGCATTTACAGGAAATAAAACCAACATATTGGTTATTAGTATATAGAGATAGTGGAACGCTAGAAATCTATTCTCTTCCTGATTTACGCTTGTCTTACCTTATTCGTAATTTTGGATACGGACAATATGTATTACACGACAGTATGGAGTCTACAACGCTGCAAACAGCTCCTATTAACGAAATTCCTAATCCTGAAATGCAGGTACTGTAAACCAGATAAACCATTAAAATACAAATACATTTATATAAAAATGTTCTACTGCAGGTGCGAGAAATTTTAATGGTGGCATTGGGTCATCATGGAAATAGACCAATGCTTTTAGTAAGACTTGATTCCGAACTTCAAGTATATCAAGCATATAGATATCCAAAGGGACACTTAAAATTAAGATTTAAAAAATTGGATCATGGTATACTATCGGGATACATCAAGTAAAAATGCTTTATTTCTTAAGTTATTACTTTGAATTGATTTATTAGAAATTTCATGAATAATTTTTATTTCTCAGATCCACCCCGAAAGACGAAGAAATGCCTATGATGAATGAGACTCGACATTGTGTGATGCGTTATTTCAGTAATATTGCTGGATACAATGGTGTATTTATTTGTAGTGATTATCCACATTGGATATTCCTCACAGGGCGCGGTGAATTGCGTAATCATCCAATGGGTATCGATGGTCCTATTACCTCGTTCGCACCGTTCAATAATGTAAATTGCCCGCAAGGCTTCCTTTATTTCAATAGAAAGGTATGTTCACATTTTTATCCATCCATGTTGTACATTATACAATCATATTTACATTTTTTTACTTACAGGAAGAGTTGAGAATATGCGTTTTACCAACTCATTTATCATATGATGCTCCATGGCCTGTTCGTAAAGTACCATTGCGATGTACACCACATTTTGTTACATATCATCTTGAAAGTAAAACTTATTGCGTTATAACGAGTATAGCTGAACCATTAAAAAGCTATTATAGATTTAATGGCGAAGACAAGGTACAAAAACTGAACCATTATAGTATATTTTCATAACGTAGTCCTATATTTGTACTGTTACTTTCTCTTATTTCTTCAGGAATTTACAGAAGAAGATAGATCAGAGAGATTCATTTACCCTTCACAAGAACAATTTTCAATAGTATTATTCTCACCAGTTTCGTGGGAAACTATTCCCAACACTAAAATTGAACTAGATCAGTGGGAACACGTCACTTGTCTAAAAAATGTATCTTTGGCGTATGAAGGTACACGATCTGGCTTAAAAGGTTACATAGTATTAGGAACAAATTATAATTATGGTGAAGATATTACAAGCAGAGGAAGGGTAAAATCATTGTTAAAAGAGTTACTTGTTTGTATGAAATTGTCTTAATCATGAAAATTTGAATTAGGAATATTTATTTATAGATACTCATATTTGACATAATTGAAGTTGTTCCCGAACCTGGTCAACCATTAACGAAAAATCGATTTAAACAAATTTACGCAAAAGAACAGAAAGGTCCAATAACTGCCATCACTCAAGTCTCAGGTTTTCTAGTCTCAGCAGTTGGACAAAAAATATATATCTGGCAGCTGAAAGACAATGACCTCGTCGGTGTTGCATTTATAGATACACAGATTTACATTCATCAAATGCTAAGCATAAAAAGTTTAATTTTAATAGCCGATGTTTATAAGTCAATTAGTTTATTAAGATTCCAAGAAGAGTATCGAACATTATCCCTTGTTAGTAGAGTAAGTAGATATTTATTTACGTGTTTTTACATTTTTACTGTAAAGAAATTACTAAATATATGTGTATATCGTTTAAGGATTTTAGGCCAGCAGAAGTATACACCATTGAATATTTAATTGATAACAATAACTTAGGATTTCTTGTGGCGGATGGTGAAAGTAACGTAGCCTTATTCATGTATCAGCCAGAATCAAGAGAAAGCTTAGGCGGTCAGAAATTGATCAGAAAGGCTGATTTTCACTTAGGTCAAAAAATAAATACGTTCTTTCGAATTAAATGTAGAGTTTCAGATCTTGCAAGTGATAAGAAACAGTTCTCTGGGGCAGATAAAAGACACGTTACAATGTATGGTATGTTGAATTAAAGACATTAAGAAGAGTAAATCAAAATATTGAAAAATGTAAATAAAATGTTACATTATCCCCATTTCATTACAGCATCTCTTGATGGAAGTCTTGGCTATATTTTGCCTGTGCCGGAAAAAACTTATCGAAGATTACTTATGTTACAAAATGTTTTGGTGTCACATATTTGTCATATTGCCGGTTTAAATCCCAAAGCATATCGGTAATTATTTTGTTAAAATTAATTGTATATTAGAACTAGGAGATTATTATCGTTACAAATAACGACTTTTCTTTCAGTACTTATACAAGTTTTATCCGTACTCAAGGAAATCCTGCGAGAGGCATCATCGATGGAGATTTAGTTTGGCGTTACCTCTTTTTACCCAATAATGAAAAAATAGATGTAGCCAAAAAGATAGGAACGCGTGTACAGGAAATAATAGAAGATCTTACAGAAATAGATCGACAAACAGCACACTTTTAAGATGCTGCCTTCTTTCATTTTATATGAATAAAATTTTTTAAGAATATTTCCACTTATTTAGTAAATACAGATGTATTTTTACATTCTTACGTTTTAGATTGAACTTATTAATTATGATAATAATGAGTTCTAGTATTTTTCTAGTATGTAAGAATTCTCAAGTGTGAATATAAACCAATCTGAACAATGTAAATATACTCGTGTTAATTAGGATGAATTTCGTGGAAAACAAAAACTATTGTCGACCTCGGAAAAAACTAAATTTCAAAGTTATTTCCTTTCGTAATTATAGATATATTAAATTGATATTGAACAACCTTAATCAAATTAGTTAACTCAATATAATTTAAAATTGACTTCGCATCATAATGACTTCAACATCAAGAGTTGTATCTGTTGTATCAGCAGATTCTGAAGTTCGAACCACAACTTCAAGACGATCTACGAGACGTTTTACCCAACGTTGTATGTATTAATAAATTACGTACATGCATAAAACATTACTAATGATGAAAACTACATTTGAAATGCACATACAGTTGTGTTATTGTAAAAAAAGAAATAAATTTTATACATACATATTTGAATGTATATTTTCTGATATTGATCAAACATTACCAACTACATATAACAGTTCATGTAACATAGATAGTTACCCTAATTGCTAAAGGTTTATCAAAGTGTATGTATAAAAAAAAAATGAATCAGTAAGTAAAATATGTATATATATTTGTAAAGATATTTAATATGATCTAGTTAGGACAAGGTAAAAAATATAGGTATGCATTTTATTTATAATTTAGGATATAGATTTATTTGAAAATGTCCATCATATAATACAATGTATAATATTTTAAGTTAACAAACTTATATGTATTTAAAATTTTCATATACAGTGTCTGTAATAATAGAACCAACATTACTAGAAAAAAGGCTTACTGAAGCATTTGACGTATTCGATACTTCAAGAATCGGTGAAATAGATGTTAGAGATTTAGGAACTATTATTAGAGCATTAGGATGTGTAATCACTGAAGCCGAATTGCAAGAGATACAGGTTGAATTGGAGGATGTAGAAAATAATTCTGTGTCGCTAAATAGATTTGTAGAATACATGAACAAAGCCATTAATGAACGCAAGTTAGTTATATACGAATTTCATTTGCTTTCTGTTTACGTATTAATATATATACGTATATCTTATTTACATTTGAATTGAAATTTTATTTTTAGATTTAAACCTGCCGAACCAGAGGACTTGTTGAAAGCATTTCAATTGTTGGATCCTGAAAATCGTGGCTACATAATGTATGATGTTTTAGAAAAAGCAATAATGGAAATTGGTGAACCATTTTCACAGCAGGAAGTAGCTGACATGATGGTTATTGCATGTGACCCAGAAACCAAAAAAATTAACTATGAACATTATATTAATTTATTAATTGTACGTATGAAATTTTTCTATGAAAAACAGAATGTTTTTAATACAAAACGATTTTCATTAAAACTATCATAAATGATACACAGAACATTTTTAAATGGTATTTATAGGTGAAAATACCTTCAGAAAAAAATGTATATTCGATTGTTGATGAAATGGATGCAGCTAAATTAGCAGCTGCTCCTAAGAAACGTAGATTAGAAGACCTTCTTACCGGTTTTAAAGTAACTTATTTGAAAGATCTCATTTTAAAATTACTTAACAGGAAATTCTTGTGTAACAGCTATGAATAAACTAATAAGTGATTTTTATAAAATTTGTTTCAGGTAACTATTCACAGTATGTAAATTATCTTTCTTGAGATGTATGCATAGATATACAGGGTGTGGCCGAATAACATGTACAAGCGGACACGAGGTGATTCCTTATGAAAAAATATGATTTCAAACAAAATTTTCTCTAAAACTAAGCCTTAAATGAAAAAATTTTATTCCATATTTTCTACCTTTTTCTCTCTTAAGGAACCACCTCGTGCTTATTTGAACATGTTATTCGTCCGCGCCCTGTACATTTAAACTACACAAAACCATTTCTTATAATTGCATGTTTTAAAATTAGTTTTCGCTAGAGTTATACCAACTTTTAAAAAACATACAAAATTGGGTGTTCTAATGTTTAGAAGAAAAATGACCTTCTCGTTGTTGGAGAAAATTTACTTGGTATATGCAATACTCTTTTCAACCTGTTACACGAGATTCCTCTTTAAAATATAATAGCATTCAGTACATGAATCATATTAAATAATAAAATTTGTTCATATTAAAATGTGTAGAAAATATATTTAATATAATATACGTAACATACAAAAATATTAGTATAAAAAATATTCGATTAACGCTTGTTCAAAATATATATCACCATTATCTTGTTATATGCATATAAAAATCTATTAGTCTTATAGTTTTGAAAAAACTGGAGGCTCAGATTTCATAGCTTGTGCCATAGCAGCATTTGCAAAGTCTTCGCTTTGAAGCATAGTTTGATTATGCAGTGCCTATGAAATTAGTTAAGAAATAATACATTTATATTTGTGATAATAACAATTGTATATTGTTTTAGGTGGAATAATATAGAAGCTTACAATATGATCTAAACCCTCTTGAACAGAATGGTCCCTTGAGTAAACCAAACTTAACTTGGAACCTTGCACTGCAACTGGACTTTGACTTGCTATTTTATCTGCAAGTTCCATTGATCCTTTCAATAAGCTGAAAGAAGCATAGAATATAATCCATTAAATGGTTCATAACAATGATTAAATTGGTCACAAAGTCTTCTTTCAATGTTCTTGGGTGATATTGATTATTACTTAAGAATTAGAGTATTTTTTAATAAACTAGACAATATTTACATTCGATAAATTTTGATTCAAAGAAATAAAACTTGCCTTTAGCCTTTAAACTTCAAAACATGGAGATTTTTTAGCTAATGTTATACATTAATTATATGTAGACTGCAGATTTTTATGCATTTATGAAGAAATTAACTGGTTGAAATATAAAGCAATGATCTAAGAATATTGTCATGTTGTTTTCAATGTAAAAAGACTATTTAGGGGTGAAATGAATTTTTATTTAACGACTGTTCCCTGCAATCAATGCAGAATATTTTGCATAAAGATACGCAGTCTAATTATATGTGTTATAAAAAAAGTTCTACCTTTCTGGAGTTTCAAATAAGCAACTAACAAAGCCATGATGTAAGGCCTCGGAAGCTGAAAATTTCCTTGCAGTATATACAAGTTCTCTGACCAAACTATCGGAACCTATAATTTTGGGAAATCTTTGCAATGTTCCCACATCTGCAGCCATACCTATAGCAACTTCCTTTATTTGAAACCATGCATCCGAAGAACAGTAGCGAATATCGGCTGCTGATACCATGTCTATGCCAGCACCAATACATGGCCCGTGTATAGCTGCGATTACAGGTTTTGAACACTAAAAGATCATATAGATAAACAATATTATAAAAATATGAAATAAAAATTAATATTGAACTTAAATCAATTTATAAATGTTAAAGATCTAGTGAAAAACCTTCTCTATCGCGTTAAAGCTATCTTGGTAGTCTTTTATCTTTAACTGCATTATTTTACATTTGCGTGCAATATCTTCTTGTTCTGCTAATTTTGGTGCAAAATTCACCATATCTTGAAGATCGATTCCTATAAAATTACTTGTGAAGTGATTTAAACATAATATTAAAAGATAACTAGATAACAGAACAGTTATACCTGCGGTAAATACTTTATCGTCACCCGAAAGTATAATAACTCTGCATTCTGGATCTACTGCTAACTCGTTGAAACACAGTTTAAATTCTCTACAAAATCATGGAATTAATAATAGTGTTTAAATACAGTAATCAAAATATGAATACATACTTCCACATAATATCGTTCATAGCATTAAGTTTTTTAGGTCTATTCAATTGCACCATATAAATAAATTGCTTCGGTACAGATATTTTCAACGTTTTAAATTTTTCAAGACCGTGTCCACTACTGTAATTCATTTTGCAATAATGTTGTACTCCTAAAATAAAATAATTCTCATTGACTGCTAGCATATACAATACGTTTATACATCAAAAACCACTAAAAATGTAACAAGTATATACAAATAATTTGGAAATCACTTTCTGATTAAATATACTAATCCATTATTCATTATTGATGAAATGCAAAAAGCACTTACGTGTTATTAAACTACTACTGCTTGCAAACAAATGACGTTTAAGAATATGCAAAATCATTTTTATCCAAACAATTCTTCAAATAATGGAAGTAATGACTATTGCATATATCTTATCATGAATTTTCTTACACATTTATCACATTACAGTAAATTTGTATGTATTAGTATATCCTACATAAATATTTAAAAATGAAATGTTCTTTACTTTCAGGAGAATAATGAGGTGAGTTGGCAATATTATAGTTTTAATTATTTAATTTCACGGTAAAAATGTACATTTACATGTAATTTTGATAGAAGTACATTATTTATTACTACTTATACGCATATTTTAATAAATTCTCAATTTTGTAACGAACTGATGTAGGAACATAAATATTATTCAAGTTCCAATACAGACCAAGTTTGTATAGAAGTTGACCAATCACTGCCAATCAGTACTTGTCGTTTTTAGGATTATCTTTTAACTGTTTTTAAAGAAAAAGAGGTTATACAAGTCGATTAGTTTTTAATCAGAAATCTAAAATAGATGTCAATGTTTCTATTATAATAATATTAATACCTTTTATTTAGTAATTATGCATTGTCGTAAAGTGAACTAGGCATTACAATAAACATATGTATATGTATATATATTATATGTATGTCGGAGCAACTATATATACCTGTATTATTAAAGTTCTTTTAAATATTACAGCAATATCAATATTATGCATATAGACTTTAAATCTTTGCCCAAAAGTATCCTGAAAATTGTATTGTAATAAAATTAAAAAACCGAAATGTAAGTAAATATACCGGTATATTTACATATAGCGATATTTTACATCTCGGACACGACTCTGAATACGACTGGTCCTAAAATATTTTTTGCTCTACCAAGGTTTTACAGTCTTTTCTGGATTATACTTTTTCTGTCTTTTTATGTTTAATTAAATTTTCTACTTATCTTATGTCTAAGCAGGTCTAAGTACTGCCTGGTGCTGCACATCTTGTTTTATTTGATATTCGTAAGTGCGTGTTGACACTTGCGAAGCCTCTATGATTATACGACTGTTCTGAAATATAATGTGGACAATTACCTTACAATTAGTATAAAACATTTGAATTGTTGATATTTCTTTATCAATTTTTGATTTTGCCCGCTGAGAATGTTTCATCCAATTGAAACGGTGTGTTCATTCTCACCTTTCTTATTCGTTCTCTCAAAGTACATACTGATTGTCATTGGTTGAATTTAAAAGACGGAAACAACAAGAACTCGGCTGTAAGCTGACCGATTGGGTCATTCCACACGCATTTTCTATTATAGTCGAATGATTGGCTAAAGCCATATCGTCGAAGCCTAACCATTGGGTGCGAGCGAGGACCCCCTTTGCCCCTGTGCCGTCTCGAGGGATTTGTTGTGAGACACGCGGAGTACGCCGAAAAATTCAAAATATAATGCCAAGCCAACGAGCACCAACGAGTCAACCGGACTCAACCGTTTGTTACGAATTGTGAACGCAATGAAAAAGAAGCTCGTGTGTCTGTTCGTTTTGAATTAATTATTCAAGATTTGTGTGTGTCGAGTATGTAATAATTGTTAATTGATTAGTTTGGAAGTAATAATTATAAACAAAGGTAAAAGGTACGTGTGAAACAGTGTAATATTTATATTAGTTTTTATCCCTTCCGATTTTGAAGAACACTCAATCGGTCGCGCTGGGCACTTTTTACCCGACCATCTTCTTATTGTTTTTACCGGGCTAAATACTTACATCCCATCATAATAATATAACATTTATTATAATATAATAATATTGGGTTGGAAAGAACGTTCATAGCGTTTTCAAATTAAGAATCAAAGATAAAATTAAGGTATTTATTTATATGTCCATTCAATAACACGAGAAGTTACCTCGAAAATGACAAAAAGTAATAGAACAGAATGGGAAATATGTCATTGAATAAATCTATGAATAAATATTTAAGTTTTAGCTTTGAATTTTAATTTACAAACGCTTCAAGCTTTCGTTCCAACCCAATGCATAAACATAGAATTTTTGTTGACATAAAAAGTTGAAGAAAAAATCATTACAAAAAAATTATGGGCCTTACTCCGAAACTGAACTTTGATTATAGCATGACATACACAAAACCTTGGTATGTCCTTTACAAAAAAATTATTGCTCTTTAAGCAAACTGTGGTAGCATTGAAGTCTTTCTTTCAGAGCGTACATCTACATGTTTTCTTTTTTTGTGGGGGCCCTGAAGATGTACTTGTAGTTAGAATATGTGTAGCAATTAGAATCAAAATTTCTAAAATTGAAAAGTACAGACAAATGCGAAAATTTTGTCCGTATCAGAGTTTAGTATTAATTATTGGGTTGGCAAGAAAGTAATTTTGGTATTTTAAGGTGAAATAGAGCCTAATTTTTTTATTCAAGTAATGAACTTTAATGAATAATATATTTTCCTTTTTGTTCGATGATCTTTTGCCATAAAGAATAAATAAGAAAATATTTTATTGATTTAAGTTCATTACTTGAATAAAGAAATTTGGTTTTATTTCACCTTAAAATACTGAAATTATTTTCTTGCCAACCCAATAATTACAATTCTTAATTTGATTGACTGATTTGAAATGTTCACAATGAAAAAGAATTATTAGAAATTGTACTTAATTCAATATTGATTGAAAATATTACTCATTAAAACTGTCTATCTTTCTAATATTTTCTTAATTATTATAGATGAATGATACATTGGATTCCATTAGACCATCTTGTATTATAAACTCAGAAAATGAAATGTCATATTTATTTGGAAGAGACCCTAGTATCTTAGCCTATGGACAAAGACCATGTATTTCGGAAGAAACAAAAAAGAATTTGATGTCTGTTTATGACATTGAAGAAAGCCACTATATAGAAGAGAGTGGTTGTACAAATTTAGAGTCTTTTCAGACTATTAAAGTTTATTTGCGAATGAAACCTTTTCCAAAGAAAGTCAAACTGACACAGGAGCAAGAGGAGGCATATCAAATTCAAAATTCTACTACACTGCTTACAAAACTGCCTTCTCTGGATAATAATACTAGCTCCTTTAAAAGATCCACAAGTACTGGTATTGTACGGAGGAAATTTACATTTACTCATACATTCCGACCAGAGACTACTCAACTAGAACTATTTGAACAAGCTGTTAAACAGCAAATGACAGATTTTTTAGATGGTCAGAATTCAACTATTATGACATATGGTAAGGATATAAGATATTTTATAAATATGTTTGTACTCAATGTAATGTTACTTATTACTAGACAGCGAATGTTTATGCAAAATAAAAATTTTCCACGTGAACTGCAACAAGCTGGGTTGAAATAGAAATCTATCTTCTTTCGTAATATGTTTAATAGGTTGAAAATGATATAACAGTATTTTTAAATTCTTTTAATAATTCTACTGTTTAAAATTGCACCTACTCATTTTTGTCATAAATGCATTAAATCCGCTGTCTACTTATTACTATAAAAGTTTTATAATTATTTTATAGGTACAACTAATTCAGGGAAATCGTATACTCTCCAAGGTACTATTACGTCTCCTGGTATTATACCGAGATGCTTAGAATTTGTTTTCTCCAATATTAGCCCAAAATCAACTCCTTCTTACAAGCCAGTGAATCATTGCGATGTTGTTTGTTTGGGCCCTCTCGAACGTGCCCAGGAGTTAGAAATAAAAACAAAATTACTGACGTTTGCTTCGATGGATAAACATCAATATATTAATGCTTATACAGAAATGCAAAAATTATTACAAGAGGAATCACCGATCAGACCTAGTCATTGTGTCGACGTACATTACTCGGTCTGGGTGTCTTTCGCAGAAATCTATAATGAAATTGTCTATGATCTTTTATCAAATGAGAATCAAAAAAAAAGAACTCCTCTTAAATTAGTTACCGATGCGCAAGGGACAGCATTTATCAAAGGTCTCAAGACCATTTGTGTAAATTCTGGTTCCGAAGCGTACCAGGTTTTAATGGCTGGACAGTATAATTTGAAAGTAGCTGCAACAGCTTTGAATGCAAGAAGTTCCCGATCACATTGTATATTTACTATCAAATTGTTGAAGTACTATGTTGAGAATGACCCAAACGCTGTTGAAGTCAGCACGTATGTAATAGTATTTCGTTTTTAATATAATATTTATGCCAAGACTAATTGTTTTTATAAAAATTACAGATTTGCTTTCTGCGATTTGGCTGGCTCGGAACGTTTAAAGAAAACGTTAAACATTGGGGATAGATTAAAAGAGGCACAAAATATTAATACAAGTCTACTGGTATTAGGAAGATGTTTAAAAACGATTCATGATGGCCAGTTATCTAAACAAAAAATAGAACATGTAGGTCCATTTAGAGAATCAAAACTAACAAGGCTCTTTCAAAAAGCTCTTTCTGGTAAAGAACATGTAGCTTTGATAGTGAATATCAATCCTTTACCAAATTTGTATATCGAAACACAGAACGTTTTGAATTTTGCTGCTATTGCAAAGAAAATAGTCCTTGAACAGAAACAGAAACGAAAGGAGCATAAGAAGAAGTCAAGATTTTCAAAACTAGTTACAAAAAGTATAAAAACAGTAACTGATTGGGATGCTACGGAATTGGAAAGCGAAGGTATTGTATACTTGAACTTTTTTAAGTTATTTAGATATATTTTGAAACTGAGATATACTTTTATGTATCCTGACAGAGTGGCATAATACTGATGACAATGATGTTGTGTCTGATTATATACCAGCTGAAGATTATGATGAAATACTTTCAGAAAATAAAAGACTAAAAGATGAAATTAAATTATTGAAAAGCACTGCATTAAGTCGGGATCTAGAAATACGTGAAGAAATGGCAGATACTTATATGGTTATGATGAAAGAGTGTGAAACTGAATGGAAGTATGTTAATAGTTCTAATGATTCTCTAATAACTCACTATTGTAATTATTGTATTTTAAAATGTATGCCATTAATTGTGATATAGGAATCATATACATGATGTGGAGGAACAACATGCAGATATTCTTCAATGGTCCGTGAAACAGATTGAAGATTTTTATAAACAAAAATTACAGCAACTTAATTGTCATAAAAGAAAACGTTCATCTATTATGGAAGACAATGCTGATGATAGAAAAAACGTTTATGAATTGGAGATTCAAAACTCACATTTAACATCGAAGCTTGTGCTGCTGAAAAGTAACATGAAAGAACTCAATGAGTCCAATCAGGCTTTAATGGTTGAAAAAAATAAACTAACTTTCGAGCTGGACTTGCTAAGAAAGGATTCACACAATATGAAGGAATTATTGCATGCAGCTCAAAAAGATGTTTGCACGGATGAAGAAACAATGTGTTATGTGGAAGAATTAAAATCTCAATTGTTTGCTAAACAGGAGCAAGTGAAGGTGTTTAATATTTTTCTATAATTATTTAATGTTATTTACGATGGTAGAGTTCTATATGTGTATTCTTTTCCTGTATTATAATGGTACTTTTTCAGAAATTAAAAATATTCTTAAACGAAGCAAAGGAAGAATACATTTCTGTCACTACGAAGGAAAGGGAGACAGAGTATATCATTAAAGAACAAGAGGAAGAATTATTGGAAAAACAAGAGGCAGTAAATGATTTGGAAGCTGATCTTACAAATCTGAAAATTTGTTTAACAACGAAAACTAAAGAAATGGATGTGCTGGATGAAAAATTAGAAAATCAAAATAAGAAGTTGCTGGATTATGAGTTCAAAATGCAAGATATGCTGGAGCAAATAGAGAAATTAGAAATTGATAAATTGGAACTTTTAGGTGAAGCACAAGCACTGAAAAAATTAGATTCAATTGAAAAGTCCAAAGAAGACTCAGAATGTAAAAATGATGTACGTAAAATATATTTTAACTTAACACAACATACAAATTGTAATATACATTGCTCATTTTTATGTAATAGGTTCTGGAACAATGTTATGATTCTCCGAAAGATGACGCGTATCAAGAAATCACACCTAAAAAAGAAATCACATCTAAAAAAGAAATCACACCTAAAACAGAAATCACATCTAAAAAAGAAATTTGTATTGATCACGAAGTGAAATCGTTAGACAAGTCAACTGAAATCGATAACGATCATTCAACCATAGGTAGGTATAAGATTGTGATCTACACTTGGGGGCCTACAATGGTTATAAAATTTACTAATTGATTACTAATTCAATCGGAATTTTAGATTTTGATTCTGAAATGAAGGAAAAACTAATATCGATAGAAACTGAGAATTCGGCTCTAAAAGATAAATTAACTCAAAGTACGACCAAGATACAGAATTTGAAAGAAGAACTGGATTTAGCAAAAGTTAAATTAAAGGAAATATCTGATCAAATAAGCAATTTGCAAATTAATCGCGCGCAGATTAGAGCTGAAGGTGAGGGACTCGTTCGTGCGAGAATTGAAGCAGAAACGGCAGAAATAGGATGTCAAGTGAATGTTAAGTCCAAAGAAAAACAAACACAGAAACCTGAACAAGAAGAAACCAATGAAAATGAGGTTCACAATAAGAGCAGTCAGACTATCGTAAGCTTTGATGAATTTAAGGCTGCATTAGATATACAGATTAAGGAGTACGAGCAACGTCTTAATGAAACTGAAACAGAACTTTCACATGCTAAGGATGATTATAATCAGTGTATGGAAGTATGTAGTTTTTCATAGGCTTAATACTATAAATTTGAATAGTCTTAACTTCTGTAAAATTTATTTTATGATTACAGAAATTAAATGCTTTACAAGTCGAGTTTGATGAGCACGTTAAGAAAAGTGACATTGAAACAAAGGTATTTGGATAAAGTACACATAAAATGCTTGTAGATATTTAATGTCAAAATTTTATGAGAAATGATTACAATATTTTTTAAAACTATCAATCGCTACTTATTTTGTATTATCAAATTTTTATGTCCACTTTCATAAATTGTTTTTCATTTAATGTCAATGTTCTTCTCTATGGAATTTGAATTTTTTCGCTTTGTTTGTTTTTATCGCTAGTGTAATATAAATTTCTTGAAACTTTGCAGCAGAATCTCGATATCGTAACGGAGCTTAAGCAACAAATTGAAGAATTAAACAAAAATTTAGAAATATGTCAAGACGAAAAAGAACATCTGCAAAAGTTGCTAGATGAAAACAATGATAAACTTTTGGAATTCGAGGATCGTTTGGAAAGCGCGAAGGATGTAGACCAGGAGAAAGATATTGAGATCAAGTCTCTACAACAAGGTCAGATATATATTTGTTGTTGATTAAATCATTGCAAATGTTATTTCTGTAATAGAAAGAAATAAAAATTCGTCATGATTCTAGAAATGAAGTTTATGATTCAAAGAAACGATGCAGATGAAAGAAGTGACAAGCTCATGGAAGCAGAGATGAAGAATACGATCAGAGAATTGACAGAGATAAAAGAGAAGCTTTCTCAAAAAGAAGTATATGTTGAAGACTTAGAAACACGCGTTAAAACCTGCGAACAGAATGCCAAGATTATGGAGCTCCTTCAACAGAGTGCCCAAGAGAGGCAGACAGAGAATGATAGGTTACGAAACATGAATCAAGAACTGAAGAATATTTTGATTGAGAAAGAGCGGGAAATGGAAGCATTTATGAAGAACAGAGATGAGATGGTTACAAAATATGAGACGCTCGTAAAGAATCAACAAGAGGAATTGGAGAAAAAGAAACGACCGGTATTTCCTTACTAAATTGTTTATTGAAGTCAATGGCTTATGAATACATTCTATTTAATCATTCTTCTTTCTCAGGCAACAAAGCATCAATCCAAAGAGAAAGGCTACTGTGAAAATACGTCTGAAGATGAAGCGATATCAAGAGAACGTAGAACAAGGCGTCCACCAATAAAATATTCTCCTACACCAAATGATGCGTCAGTAATTGAACTTCCACCTTCAGAGTCCAAGTATGAACATAACCATTATACAGGGTGTTCGACTACAGGTGGGAGAAAATTTAAAGGGTGGTTCTCCATGGTAATATAAGACAAAAATCAAGAATAAAAAAATTGCTGTTTCGACTTCGTTATTTAGTTATTAACAATTAAAAATTCGCCTGAAATGTGGATTTTAAAGAGTAGATAGGTTCAATGTCATCCAACGATTAATTTGTTAAATATTTTCACCTCGCTGGGGCCCCAAATGAGAATCAAGATATGCATTCATCTGTCACTTGATACGTGACTGTCGCGCGCCTCTATGACGTACGCAACGTACACTTCTGTTGGTCGCGTTGCCGCATTTTAGGCGAATTTTTAATTGTTAATAACTAAATAACGAAGCCGAAATCGCAATTTTTTATCCTAAATATTTTCGTTTTATATTATCATTACACTGCGGATTTTTATGCAATTTTCAATTTTTGTAGTCAAATTTTAAGAATGTGGTACGACATGAGATTCTATTTTCATTGGTAATAGCATTTGTAGATCCAAAATAAATAAAAATCGTACTAAATTTTGTTGAATTTGGTACTTTAGTATTTTCTGACAATTTTTATAAGCCATAAATGCATAAAGATCCGGAGTCAAATTATCTTGGGTAGTCATTCCTTAAATTTTCTCAAACATGTAGTCGGACACTATACATTATTAATACAAGATCCCACAGGGACATTCAGGTCATTGAAGCTGGATCCCCTTTTGTCAATATTTTCCAATAATTTTCAAAACAAAATGGGGATATAGTTACTAAAATAAATTGTATTGTTTCGTGATTGAAACAGTTTTCTTTACGATAATTTGATTAACACGTTCCGTGCCACCAGTAGTACACAAACATGTTAATAAAACTAGATATATTGAAGAACGTTATTACTTAATTTTAGACGAAGCGGTAAACGTGCTGTGTTGCCACCTCCCTCGGATACACATTCAGAGAGAAAAAAGAACATCCGTAAAAAGAAATTATATGTGACAGAAGATGAATCTCTTCAAGACATTGAACCAATCGAGGTAATATGTTGTACAGATTTGTATGTACAATTGT
The DNA here is from genome assembly GCA_028455805.1 of Lasioglossum figueresi. Lineage (NCBI taxonomy): Eukaryota > Metazoa > Arthropoda > Insecta > Hymenoptera > Halictidae > Lasioglossum > Lasioglossum figueresi. The sequence continues at coordinate 4,528,436 of CM052201.1, forward strand.
AGTGGGCTTGATCAATGCATAAATTATTATTTTTAATGCTTCCAGATTCCAAACACGCCGTCAACATCCAGTACTCGCAGTTTAAGATCCAGACGAAGATGATAAACTGCAAATGAAACTGTTTTGTTTTCCTTATTACAGTATTCATTATCATAAGAAGGACAAAATAGTTTCATTAGTAATAGGCCACACGACAAGCGTAAACTCTGTTCAAAGGATGAGCGCCTACACAAAATCGTGGACCGTAAAAGCGAAAGCACTGATTGCCTAAATGTCGCAAGATGTGTTCAGCAATTCAGTCCACGGCTAATGAAGCCGAGTTTGAAGTGCGAAATTATCGTGTAATTGTTCAAAAATTGCCATTTTTTAATACGAGTTGCTGAGGATCTTCCGGGCGTTATCCTGCGGAGGACAAAGTATCGTTGAATTAATTACCATTCTTCACTAAACGATTTGTCATCACAACATTTAATAAGATGCCCGTACTGGATCAGCTAGATTAAGAATAATGTATGAAAACAGATCACACTATCAGACTCGAAGAATTGTGGCGTTTAAAAACAATGCGTTGTAAAGAAAAAAGTGCCTTCTGTGATATTCTTTACACAAAACTTCGTACTTTATTATCTTTAATTTTAGGCATGCATTAAGATGGATATACGAACCAGTATATTTGTATCTTTTAATTATTGTCTATATTAAAATGATGTATTTTTTATTGTAGCTTAGTATGTGCAGTCTAAGAGCCGTTACGCACTATCGGCCAGTTGCCAGATGTGACGAAAATATTATCGATACATATGCACAGGGACTATTCTCTGATATGTACACAACAAAATGTACCAAACGATGTAGTTCTTATCAGTTCTTATTAAAAGAAAGAAGTTTTCTCAACGTGCGTATTTTCTAAAAGCTGGTGATCGCGGTTTTTTCCATTTCTCAATCATACACGGAAGATTCCTATAGTACGGGCCGTAACGTTACTAGTCACTAGTGATGGGCAAAAGTTTTCGAACAAATCAATCACCACAGAGTTTCGAATCCATTCGATATTTATTCGAAATCAGAAATTCTTGAAAGTCTTGAAGTCCTGAAAATGTTAAAAGTCTTGGTAATCTTAATAAATGTTATACTTTTTATAATTGTAAGTTCATACTGTTATTAATCCCAATGCTGACATGACGGAATAATTGTTTCGTGATAGATGTAACATTTCAAGAGTTTCAATTCTTACAAACCTTCCAAAGTTGTAAGGCTTTCAAGATTTTCAAGACAATGAAGGCTTTCAAAACGTCCAAGAGTTTCAAGAGTTCTAAGCTTCGAATTATGTTGCTAGTGATTCGAATTTTTTGTCGTGAATATTGAATCAAAACGATTCGAAGTGATTCAGATCCCATCACTACTAGTCACCCTGTCTATTGGTACGTTAGTGGAACAGTTCTCGGAACGTGACATCTCGAAGGGAATTTTTTGTGTAAGATATAAACCTGCGTTCTCAATCGTGCTCAAGGCCCCCGCCATATTTAGTTGACGGGGCGATGGATCAATTCGCCACCGGTCCCATTCGGTGGCAATTACCGATCGTCGGCAGTCTGTTCGGGTCTCTTGCCTCCCTCCACAAATCAAAAATTTGCGAGAGTAGTCGCCCCACCCCCACCGCCGAGCCGTATCTGCGACTGCGACCCTCGCGGAGAAGGGTTCGGCTGCGGTGTCATTAGTATAATCAGAATAAAAATGAACACACGTGAGTTTCCATGAGTGATCGTGTCACCGACTAGATATAGAATAGACCTATCATCCAATGTATTTCGGTGGCCACGTTTGCCAGGGCCACTTGGCCCGTTTTTCTTGTCATTTCCTGTATTACCAACTCGGTTTAGGGCCACAAACAGAGTCTCGTCGGTGGTGCTGGCGCTCTAAAATAGGCTGACAGCACAAACGAGATATAGGAATTGGATTCCTATACCTCGTTTGTGCTGACAGTTTTCTTAGTGGTAGCACAGACGAGTTTACATCCCGTCGATATCTGAAATTCGAAATAATTCCTAAACTCGCCACTCTAAGTCGTAGAGGGCATACCAAAACCTCTGATTTTTTGAACAGTCGGTATTTCAGAACATGAGACACCAAGTCCCATAAGATGATAGGTCTATTCTATATCTAGTCGGTGATCGTGTCACCCGCGTCATTTGTTATTGAGACGCAGAAAGTGTACGGTGACCACTTACGTGGTGAGTGCCGTTTTCTTGTTTCATCCTCTCGACAGGTATCCAGATTCTTTATTTGTATTTTCACTATTTTAAAAATTAATTCTGTGTTTAAGTAAATTATTTATTTGTAACCTATTTAAATGTTTTCCGAATCGTGTCTTTGCCTCTCGCGAGAATTTCTTCTTGTGTCACGACGATCGATTGAATTTAAACGAATTTGTTATTTATGTTTTATTGTGCAATAGAAATCAGGTTTAGTTAATATTTACATTCAAATTAATTTTGATTGTTTATTCAAATTAAATTATTTATTTCCTATTCGAATTTAGTCTTTGACGATTGTTATTCTTTCTGTTGCGGAGGCTGAGCGGCGCGACGCGGTCTTTGATGTCACAAAACATAGTGTCTGCACGATGGATACTAGAGCTCCTATCGGATGGTTTCCCTTCGATGGTATTTGAACTGTATTTAGTGGTTTAATTGACGGTATGAACATATACATTATGCTTCACATGTGAGTACAGTAAATATGGGCCAAATTATATCTTGTTTGGTATCATTTTAATCAGAAAAATGTCACAAATATGTTGGTAAAATTTCATTAAAAATAAGTAACAACAAACAAGTTACGTTTTTTGCATGAAGCGGTCTCATAATGATTATATATATTTGTGTCTGGAGCATTTGCGACAAACGGTGCCAGCAAATTTATCCATCGGCCTTTGCAGCACCATCGAGGTACAGCAACATAGCAGTAGCCTGATCATCTAATATAATTGTCTGCACTTCGCCTGTGTCTGCAGTATTGTAGTAGATGTTTTACGGTGTGCCGAGTCTCACTGAGAATGTCACATTCTTGCTATAAATGTATACAATATAAGTGATGTACATGTACAAAACAATCATTTTATGTATGAATATACAATGAATAAATAAAGACAATGTAATATAAAAGTATATCGGCCTATTTATTTATTGAATATTTATTGAACCAGCAAATTTTTCCCGCACATCCGATTTCTTGTAGAGTAACAAATTGACGACAGCCTAACTTATCATTGAGTTATATTACTGATTTGGAATTGCAAAAATAGCGAAACTTTGAAAAATAAAACTTTTTGAGCGCATGGCTTGTCGTTGAGTTGTACTACACAAAATCCGGATACCTCCTTCGATATCATGTTCTCCTGGTACAAAGTTAAATT
>CM052201.1:4531950-4554522 GCA_028455805.1 Lasioglossum figueresi
CGCTCCTCTGGATTTTGTCAAGAATCTCTGCGGAAACTCCCCCGCTGCTTCCCTACTTATTCTAAGCTATCGTGCCCTTCGTGTATTTTATATGAGATATACGGCTTCGACCTACTGTAACTACGACGTTATGTTTTTATTTAAATTTTCCCTCTCAGCGTCATTAATTGGACGTATAGTGCTAAGGGTACCGAGTGTGATGGCGCTATTGTAGCTAAATTTATTCGCGTGATCCTTAGACTATATAAACCTATAGCGGAACGCGTAACAATACTATCAGATTTACTCTCTGATACTATAGTCTGCTATAGTTTGACTACTTTTGTACTACACATCAAATAGTGGTGCGAGTCAGTGCGAATTGCACCCTCATTCGTAATATTCCGTTTACTTCATGTTTACCGATCATGCACTTTATTAACGAAATAAACATTATTCAACGTGGTTAACAGAAATTTCAAGATCATTTGTTGTAACGGAGACAAATCGAAGTGTAGTCATAATCTGTAAAGTATCACTTTTGAAATATAACAGCCATCTATGCACGTGTATCTGGAATTACAAGTTAACGTGTTACATACAATGAATTTTGAAAGCAAAACATTACACTGGAGTCAAAACGTCAATGAATGTAATTATGAAAAACGACAGCCAAGGTGCAATAACATAGTATAATGTGTTACGTAACTAAGGATGCCAGAAGTTTGTTAGGTTAATGTGTTAGTGTGTATCTTTTTTGGTAATTCTGAACGTAACAAACATGACACTTAGGCCGAACGGTTTAACAAAATTATTGGATATCCTTGAAGAGGAAAATCTTGACACAAGCTTGGAAACACTATGTAATCAATTACATCAAGTATTTCGAAAAGAGGACCGATTTAATGTAGGAACGACATTGGTTCTTTTTTTGCAACACATAGATTTATTGCCAAAAAGTGTACAACGTGTGATAGCAGTGGCATTGTTGTTTGACCTTTATAGAGGAGAACCATTGGCTTCGACACCTTTCGCAACTGTTTTCATTCAGGTTCTAAAGTCACAGAAGGATATAAACAATGGTGTTTCAAAAACTAATTTCACAGGGCATATACCAGTTTTATCTCAATGCGAAAAGAACCTGTTAATCAATTTATTGGGAAATAATCAAAAAGACATCTTAAAGAAAACTCCAAGGCAGATCGTGGAAGAGTTGTCTTTTACCTCTATACAGCCTATCGATTTGAGCATCCTGCAAGCACAATTAACGGAGCGACATTCAGAATTACCGGCTATAGCGAAATGTGGACATCCAGTGATATTACCTGACATGGATCATTCGAAAGTGACACAAAATTATATTGCTAGAAATGTAACAAAATCTATGGCAGAGACGTTCATGTACAATGACAATCCTCCGTTATCCTATGAAAGTTACCGACCAGAGTTTCTACGATTAGCACCTCCCCTTTATCGATCTTTTGATGAATTGACATGGTTTAACGTCACAGAACCTTCGCAATTTACAATTGAGTACGATAGTAATATGTGTGTCTCAAACTGTGCTGGCGCAGAAGCTCGAAGATTAATGGGCAAGGCTTTTGAAACTTCGGTAACACTGCAACAACAGCAACATGTTTTGGATGAATTAGACAGAGATCCAAAATTAGTGTATCATATCAGCCTCACCCCAATGAAACTTCCAGATTTGGTGGAAAATAATCCTATGATTGCGATCGAAGTATTATTGAAGCTTATGCAATCCAGCCAGATAACAGAATATTTAAGTGTTTTGGTAAATATGGAAATGTCTCTCCATTCAATGGAAGTAGTTAATAGGCTGACTACTACTGTGGATTTACCTACAGAATTTGTTCATTTGTACATTAGCAACTGTATTTCCACTTGTGAAACTATAAAGGATCGTTACATGCAGAATCGTTTAGTACGCTTGGTTTGTGTCTTTTTGCAATCCTTGATAAGGAATAAGATTATAAATGTAAAAGAACTTTTTATCGAAGTACAAGCCTTCTGTATTGAATTCAGTCGTATCAGAGAAGCAGCAGCTCTGTTTCGGCTTCTGAAACAACTTGAAAATGGCGATACCGGTGGACTTAATGCTCCTACTGTTAATAATAAGTTGGATATGTGTTAGTGTAATCAATATCAAATTTTTTTTACCACTATGCCATAGAGTAATAAACCGTTAATTGTTTTTAACTATTTTTCTGATAAGTTAAATTTCAATGAATTGTGTTGTAATGTAATGAAGCTTTTTGTTTAAAATGAGCATTGTACATTTAATGACATTTTATATATAGTTTTATTATATGTAAATAAATTATTGACTGTAACTCATTTATTTTTTACTAATTAAGAAATACCAGTACAATAATATTTTCAGTCAAAGAAATATATATATTCATTTATATATCATGATAATCAATTTTTTTTTTAATTTTGTACAAAGTTATGTAAATTATATTCCACTAATCATGATAAATTATAAAATTTATTCACAAACAGAAATAAAATAAATATCTACATTTTAACTACATGTTGTTAGTAGTATTCAAATGTATGTTATGTTATAATACTATCAATCTCTTTATTTAAATTAAAATATTTTGCATATGAACTCGTTCAAGTATAATGTAAGTGCATATGTAAATTATATGTTTTGTATTCTAACAATCATAGAAGAAAATAAATAATACGTTTTATACTTCGCCATAAACATTTAAACATTATATATTTCAATATGAATATAAGTCTTACTGTTAGCGCTATATACTATAGGAGAAATTATATGTAGCAAGATTTATATGCACAATGAAAATTGTATTGTACAATTTGTTTTTCGCTAAAATGATGTTTTAAATTATTAAGTAAGGATTATACATTTGTAAAGAGTACTTCAAATCTGAAAATTTGAACAATTATTATAGTCGTAAAAATTAAAATTTACTCCAATTAATTACTGTTTCTGGACAGACGTTGGATTTGCTTGCATCTTCATTATTTATCTTTTTTCTAATCTACAATTTTTATTTTATTATTACTATTTGTATAGATTTTAATCATTTGAAACAATAACTTAAATACAAGTTTGCAGGATATTTATATTTCATAAATATGGGCTATACAAAATAAGAGATGTAATATTGTACCTGGAACGATTTTACAGGCATATTGTTATTAATTATTGCTGTTACTATTACTGTTGCCTCTGGAATTAAATGAAGGCAGTGCTTATGCAATACATTATTGCAGGCTAACTAGAAATTAGTTAATAGTTAATTTTGCTAAATTAATTTCTTAATGATTTATTTTATATACGTGTATATTATCGCCAACGTTTACACTACGCAGAAGTGCAGAAAAAATCGTACTAAATTTTGTTGGAGAAGATATGTCTTGCATTTTCTTATAAATAGTATAACAATAACCATAAATTATATAAAACTATATTATGCATTATTTATAAAGAAATATTTTTGCCCACGTTTTAATGTTTTGTAATCTGTATGTATTTAACAAAATACTTCACAACTGATATTTATAAATGCATATACATGTACGTATACGTATATATATATATATATATATGCATATTTAATATAGAAAATAAACTACATTTTAGTAAGTTCAAAAAATTTGTCTGCTTGAGTAATAGAGAAAGTAATATGAAAAATTTTTACATACATTGAATTTTCTGTAATTAATATTAAACAATCGGATTGAACACATACTGATCTTATTTTAATATTTCTTAACGATTTATATTAATGAACTTTGTTTTTATCATAGTACGCTTCCTTTTTTTAATATATTTGTTATAATTCCTATTCGAAGTATTTCAATACATTATAATAATACAACGTTCCTCAAAATGTAGTGACTTCTATATATATGTATATATATAAGAGTAATAAAAAAATTCACATATATAATACATTTTTGTATTATTGTTTATGCCGTAGTACCATCTATTGAATCTGAAAAAACTCTGTAAGTAAATATTTATTTACTATATATGCATACTGATCAATTGGTATGGTAATTTCACTGTGTTAAAGGTACTTTCGCTTTTTAAATATACACTTTAGGCATATACATATAGTTATATCGAATATGAATTGGTACCTTTGCACACTAGATGGTCTACAAAAATATGTAGCAGTTTTATAATCACCATGAGGTCCAATTATGAGATTCATGGTTTTTACTAATTACTATATATATCTATATATCATAATTCTAATTTCATATCTATATTGCTATATTACCTTTTTGAACTTTACTTTAGTTCTACAAAATATATTTATTTAATGTAAAAAATATAATTTTATTAACAATTTCGATATTGAACACTATATTTCGTTCAGTTGCTTTAAATTCACGCGAGACCTGTAAGTGGAAGTTTTCATTATTCGAGACAACTAAATCCAAAAGTTAATTTTGAATTAGAAAATAACAATATATAAAAAGGAATGACGTGTTACTAAAACAAAATCGACGGCTTTGTATAATAAATATAAAAAAAAGAAATTCATATATGTTGAGTCTATTGTGGACACTTTTTTTTAAATCTTTTACCTTTAGAATAATTTTCATAATATTCAAATAATAATAAGTTAAATTCAAATAGTACATAGCAATGTATAATAATTGAATTTAAATAATTCATTACAAATATATACATAAAAAAATAAAACAAATGAAATTTCATTTGTATTTTGCGATTATTAATTCCTGCTCGCATCTTCTTTTAATATTAGTGATCTGTAAGTATTTTGACTTACGTATTAAACGTATTAAGGCAGTGGGATCTCTATTTAAAAGCTAAGAAGAAGATCGAGTACATTAAAATAACAAACAGATAGCTTCTGGTTGGAATTTTTGTTAATAAATAGATGTACACTTTGTAAATATCTGGTTTCCAATGAAGGCAAACAAATTTTCAGATCATTTTGCGTTCCATTTTTAAGAAATAATTTTGTAAGTAATAAATAATTAGTCTTAAAATTAATGTTTATATACCTTGTGTGCAATATCTCCATTAATATTCTTAAGTAATATTGTAATAAAAAAATTGAAGTTTACTGTATTTTAACATAAGTTGCCAACGACAAATAATATCACACCAAATTATTCTTTTCATAATTTCTTTACACACAATGTAGAATATAAGAAGTAAATATACATTTTCTGATTCTACAATATTTAAAGTGTATTAAACAAAATAATGAAATAATACTAATCGCATTGTGTTAAATAAATAATAAATAATTTTAAATAATTTCTTTACATAAAACAAACAATGAGAATATTATATTAAAATATCTACAAAATAAACGGTACTGTTATTCGAACAGTCTCCTAAATATGTGAATTCTCTTTTTAATATCCTTACAATTTAGAAAATCTCGCAACTGCGCGTTGGTATAGATTCATATTGAAAAACTATAACAAGATGAAGCAATAAAAATGCATAACATTTTCATTAATACAATATTTAAATATTGCATCATTACGATATTAAAATATTTAAATATTTTCAACAGCTTGCTACTCGGTAACCGTTTTCAATACAATAGTTTGACCTCAATAATCTTCGTTCCAATTCTTGTACGCTCACAAATGTGTCAAGTGTGTTGTTTACGTCAAACGAGAATAATTTATTTGATCCAGCCTTAGATCAATAACTGATAATTGATCACCCGAACCAATTGCTGACGAAAGAATTAAATCCGTTACTGAGAGACGAGAATATTCCACTGTTTGCATCGGAAGCTGTGTTGGTTCCAGGATGTGGCCGAAAATGTATCACATGATCATGATGAATATGATCCCTGTTGTTTCCGGCATAGAAGTTGGACCCATTTTCCTCTTCACTCGGATATCTCTTTAATTAATAATGAAACGTGCTGTATTGGTGCAGTTAATAAACGTTATTGCTTCACTAATCGAGCAATACGACCCAACGATTGAATTATTACTTTAAAGCATACGTATCCATTAAAATAGCATTAAGCAATTTTCTATTATCAGTTTGTTGTGTATTATTTTCCTCTTAGTAATAAAAACAATAAGAAATTCTGATTATATTCACTATATTAACCTTTTACACTCGAAACTACTTTAACACGAAAACTAAACATTTCGTCTGACCTAGAATATTTCCATTCTATATGATTCTGTTTATTTTATGCATATTAAACCGATGCAATTTACTCATGCAATATTAAAATATTTAGTAATTTATTTGATATAAAATAATTTAATAACGTAACAATTATTTTACATTACTGGAAAGGGTTAAAATTATTAGTGGAAAACATAAATTTATATTTATCTCCTATGTCTTGCGATTGTTGCACAAACTTTTTATTTTGCATGAAGATCCGGAGTCTAGTTACAACATTGGTCCGCTGTCTGAGGTTTAATAATATGCGTTATATAATAATTTAATAATATGCGGTATTACAATAATATGAGATTGTCAAAAAAAATTGTTTTCGGTACTGAGAAGCTCCAGACTTTGTTTTAAAAGTTTTCAATCGTGCAATTTTTATGTTGTACTCACATTTGCCTTGTATAATGTTACGTTGAAAGACGTTGGATGTTGTTCCATTACTTTAAATTCTACATCACGCGGAAGGTATCCATTTGCGTATACCTAAAGAAAGAACGAGAATTATTTCGAAGTGTTAATACTGATTATTATTATTACATATGTAATAAAAGTAACTTTTACTTGTTGGCGTAGGAAACGTAGGAAGTAAAATTCTTTTACGAAATCAAAACTAAAACATTAATATACACTACCTCGAGTTTATACATTCCCGGTAATAAAATTCTCCAAAATTCTCCATATTTCGTAGTTAAGAAACTAACATCACGAGATTTCACTTTAATAGACGCTCTTTCGATAGGATTTCCATTCTCGTCAACCACGAATCCACGTACACCTCTATGAGCCTCTGCTAAGAATTTTATAAGGGCCTAGAATAATCAACATTCTATTAGTAATCATAAACTGCAGTATATCATTTCTACAGAACGTCTCAGTAACTATTAGTTTTTCACCCCATATACCCTTACAGTTCTTTATTCGGAATTCAATTCCCTGCTCAGCCACAAGATTAAAATTTACGGTTTACATTAAATAAGAAACTCAAGGTGACTTTTATATCTCTATAAAAAAAAACAAAATAGAAAGAAATTAATAATAATTAATAATAATTTTATATACGCTTCTCTTGAAAACGTACAATTTTTGTTTCAACCATTTCTTTCATATACCAAATAGTTTAAACGTAATTTAAGTGGCACACTTAAATGAATCACCAACAGTAATATTCGGACACCTTTAAACGGACGATAACTTCATTGTTTGAGAAGTTAGAACAATTAATTTACCACATGGCGTGAAAAAGAAATTGTGGAAAAATTGAAATTGGTCGGAATAACAAAGAAAATAAAAGGTGTTGCTTACAACTTTGTTATGTGTGGGGGGGGTGTAAATATTTTAAAAATATCATCGAAGTCGGTAGATGCGGAAAAAACTACAGGCATTGAAAGATGCAGAAATCCTTCGATTTATTTCAGTTATAGGCTGAAAATCTTTAAACGAAAATCTTTGAAGCTTATTGCAAATTTTCGGAAAATGTATAATTGACCCACATCTATATAATATGAAATTTTTAAAAATTTTCAATGTAGGCCCTCATAAAAAAGTTGAAAACAACAATTTCTAGTATTTTCTTTGTAATTCCGGCCAATTGTCTTGTGGTAAACTAATTGCTCTAACTTTTCGAAAATATTCAAGTCGTATGATCTGATATTAAAAGAGTTATCGTCCTTTTAAAAGCGTCTGAATATTAGCGTGGTGCACTGTACGCGTTCGCAACTTACTCCGCGATTTTCATCCCAGTAGAATTGCAAGTCCGAAGCTGGCGGATATTTGCAACACGAGAGTTCCAATGTGATTTCCATGCACCCGTTCCAGACGTAATTGAAGTCTTGCATTCCTCCAGTTAACGGGTACCATTGCGCGCCATTGGTGATACCGTTCTTAAATCCAGGTTGCGATTGGGAACAAGGAAGCCCTTGGTACATAGACCCGTGGTTTCGGGAATACACTAGCGATAAGTGTTGAAACACATCGTCGTCCGGTGAAATGCTTGGCGCCGAAGTGTAACTCTGAAACACTAAATTGCTTGTATAGATCTTGGATCAGATTCCACTTCCGGAAATTCTTTTAACGCAACAAAACCAAAACTGCAAAGCACGAGTTACGCAAAATCAATGGGAAATGCAATATGATACACCGAAATATTTATATTTTTATTAGGCGTACCGATAAGAACTCCACTATTTTTCATAAAATTCCACGTTTGCCTTGAAATACTTTTCTTAATGCACATCTCATCTGTCACAAGGCTGCGATATGAACGAACGTACAAATTAAGTATGCAGTTTAGTAAATATATTTTAAATTTAAACCATTATTTAGCCGTCACATATTTGTGAAACAAAGTAAATGCATAGCAAATTGTTTGTATTACATTCGAGAGTAGAGTGCATTTTGGTTCTTCGCGTGTGATCAACAAATTGATGAAAAAGAGGCACCGAATTAATTTGAAATTATATTGGTTTGATTTTATTATTGGTACACCTAATAAAATATTGTTTATCGTTAAGTTTTCCTTTTTGTGCGAGTAATACAGTAAACAGTGTTCAAGTACCTATTAGATATACTAATGCGTAATCCATTCATTTGTTAATAATATGGCAATGTTGCGTAGATTGGCGTATTATTTTTAAAATAGCGTATTATTAATTAAACTGTTAAACTAAATGAATGTTGCGAGTATTAAACGAATAAGGTGTATTTCTTGATTTTTTTTAGACGAGCATTGAATTTGATAAGAGGTACAGTAAAGTCTTCATCTAAACCGGACGGAGCTGTACGATCTTAGTCAATTCACTTACCCCCTCCACCAACTAGAGATCGCGGTTTTGGATATGAACTAGAGATCGCGGTTTTGAATGTGTACTAAAATACACTACTGTCCAAACGAAAGAAGCACTCAGTATAATTATAAGATATAATGACAATCAATATCTTTATGTAGACATTGTATTGTACAATGATTGATTTATTGCGTTTAAAGTATTACATAATCCGCAATAACATATATTCTCAGAACTATTAAATTAAACAGCGGAATACTTTTTCAAAACTTACTGTGTTCTTATTTCATTTTTTACGCTTTTCTATTTAGATATGTGGCCAGGTATTTCTTTCTTTTACACAGTAGTGTACGTGTGGATTCTGATCCGTGAATACCGATCCGTGAATACCGATCCGTGAATACCGATCCGTGAATACCGATCCGTGAATATTGATCCGTGTACACCCATCCGTTCAACACGTTCAAGTCCGGTGACTGATGCGTTTATGTTTCTCGATTGAATTCTTTTCGACTCTCTCAAACGAAAAACATAAACACATAAGTCGGCGGACTCGAACGTGCCGAATGGATATGTAATGTATTAAACATTACACACATTGAGATTCGGATTCGTTTACTACACGTGTGAATACACGTGAAATAGGGATCTCTATTTTGAACCACTACTAATCCAATTACAAAACCTCTTTATTGTTCATTATTCCTTTATGGGACTTTCACCAACTTATTTATGGCATTTTTCTGATTAAAATGAGTGATATTTGTAACGTATTTATACATTTGTATTATGTGATATTACAAAAAATAGTAGCCATACACAATCCATGTCGGAGTACAGACCCGAGGATCCGGCTTATTGTAAGATCAAGACTTTACTGTAGTGGTTTACTCATTGCTCATTGGTACTGAAATATGTATTGTAAATATAATTTCAAATAAATACGTGAACTGCTTCATTCAGTCTTTATTCGTGTTATTAAAATAGCAGTAGTGCAAATGATATAATTATGCGAAAGCTTCAGCTTAATATGTAGGCAAATTAAAATTCATTTCGAATCCAAGCCCGAGAAAAATTAATTGGCAACTGTTATAAAAAGGCTTTCAACAGATGAATCAATTAGCAAATACACCATATACCTGCACACAATGGCGCTGACCGGCATATTCCTGACAGCATGAAAAGTTATATAATAGGATGAGATTGCTTTTAATTGTCATTAAGTTACGTAATATAATATATCTTTATGTTTTCGGTTTTTCCAAAATAGTTCACATTTTTTTCAAGACATTTCTTTACCAACTAATTTATCGTACTTGAAGTATGTTGACCTAAATGGAGTTGTTCTTTCAAACTATTATATGTATATATGTATACAATGTACAACATTTTCCAAATACTAAAAAAATCTTTAGATACACATTGCCAAATACATGCTTTTATACACAACAAAATTTGAATTGTTGGTGACATTGTTACTGCGAAAGATTCTGAATGATTTCTTCATTTTTTAGAAACGGAACGACATTTGACTTTCGATTCTATTGAAATAACGAATCTGCCCTTTTTACAACGTAATCACTGATTACTAGCTTTTTATCTCGTTTTTCCAATTTATTATTTCCAATATGATCATAGATTATTAACAGTAATTTTATATTTTATTTATAACTTTGGTACAGAATGTTATTTTGTTAGTCGAAAAGTAAAAGTTTTCGAGAAGGTGCCTTTGACAGAAAACTTTTGCATAAAATTGTTGCCGAATGTTAATTTTACCACAATTTGCAACTGATGATGAAAGAACGTCTGAACGAAACTCAAAATCCTAATTTATAGTATATCTATATACAAGATTTGAAGACGCCACTAAAATCTCAGCGAGTAATAATCTCACACAAAAATTCAAGAACAATGAAATATTGTTTTTTCATCATTTTTCGTTCTTAACGTAATACAGTGATCATTTTGAATACTGCTAATCTTTCTCTTATAGTGGTAGATATTTCATTCTAATTCTAAGAGATATTTAAACCCGTTATCATGAAATAATAAAAAGAAACCAACTTTCCCATAACATAAAACAAAGAAATTGATAATTGCGTACGAAACAAACTTACGCGAATTCGGCGTATTGTCAAATGGGTAACTGGCAACTAAGGCACCACCGTGCAAGCTCCCAGATAGAACAAACTGAATTTTGGACACCCATTCTTTAACAGCCTCGGTTTCCGGCTGACTTTTAATTTTGTTTTGCTTAAAGTAGTCGGGGAAGTTGCGGTTCAAATCAAAACCACGAGCGTTGTATCTATAAAAAACAAATGTTTCGTACTAAATTCGTACTTGAAAATATTTCAACCAATGAAATATTTTCAATAGACATCGATATTTCTAAGTGACAACACAGGAAGTTTCTATTAGGTTGGGACGAAAGTTCGTAACGTTTTTAAATTAACATTCAAATATATTCATAGGTTTCTTCAATGACATATACATTCCATTCTGTTCTATTACTTTTTGTGAATTTCAAGGTAACTTTTATCAGGTTATCGCTCAATTTAACCATTAATGATAAACAATAAATAAACGAAACAAAGAACTTAAGAAATATTGGAAACAGTTCGAGACGAGCAAATTAGATAACAATTTGCATTTCGAGACATGCGAAGTACGACGTCGAACTGTTCGTCCTTCGTGAGAGCGTGTATTCTGCTTTTTATTCGTTCTGACAGCAATATGCAGCTGGGAAATTTAAATTGGTCTTATTCAGATCTGACAGACTCGGCAGATACAGTGGATCAAAAAAGTTGAACGCTTTTTCGATTTGTGAAAAATCGTTGATTTTTAAATCGTTGATTTTTAAATCGTGATAGTTTCGTTAAAAAAAGTACTGCAATGAACTTGGTCTCACTTTAAAGCTTGATACCTCTACTTTCACAAACTATCATTCGTTTTTACCCAAGTTAAAGCCCACTTATGTTTAGGCCTAACTGAATTTTGTGAAAATTTAAAACATTTTAATCGTTTTATATTTAACTATACAAAGTATACAATTATAATTAATTTTTTCACCTATCACGTAGGTTTAATTAAAAAGAAAACAAATTCCTCTATTTTTTATTATTGCTCATGTTTAATTCTCCAGGAATATGAACAGAACATTGAGATATAAATGAAGTAATCAAATGAATTAAACCTTAAGAATAGACCTTGATGAAGAAATCGTATTGTAATGTCTCTGTACTGGCAAGATTACGACTTGAAATTAAAATGTAACATGTAAAATTATTTGATAAATTTATAGTACGAATTTTGTTTCTAGTTTAATGTTATAGCTAAAAGTCTTACCTTCCTTGTCCGCCTTCGCAGTATCCTTCCTTTGAAACTTCGAAACCGTCAGGATTCATCGACGGGAGAATATGTATTCTAGTATTGTCCAAAAGCCATGTAATATATGGATCTGATCCATAATTCGTTACGAAATGCTGCAAACATAACAAAAATGTATTACTTTTAGAAATAAATACATTAGAATCTCTATAATTGCAGGAAAGCCGGATTAAAAATACTTGTCAGTATCAAAGTTCATGGAATCAACAAGGTGATCAATTAGCCACGTAAGATTCCCTACTTCCTGTTGCAGTTTCAAGAATACACAAGTCCCCATCTACACGCTTTCCCCACTATTACTGGTTATTGTTTCGTTTATTTGCAACTAATTCTGAGTAGAGTTGAGTAATAGTAAGTTGTCTATTATAATGGATTATAACTATAATTTAAATTATATAATTGAATAATTATTATGTCAATTATATAATTGAAATGTAATTATAATAGTAAATAGACTATTTATTTGAAACAGTTAATAGAACTTAGAATAGAATTAGAATAGAATTTTATTTGAAGGATACTCAAAATACTGAGAATTATATTTGAAATATTGTATTTATTTTAATCTATTTTATCCTGTAAAATGTTAATGTATATTCAATATTTCCGTTCTTGATATTATAAATGGTAACTTGGAATTTCCCGTATGATTCCTCGTGATGTCGTCATCATACAATAATATTGTAATGTTAATTGACATTTCGGGATAGGCGCAAATTTTATTAGAATAGCGCAAAAGAAAAGTCATAAAAAGATGTATATGTATAGTATATGTGGGAATTTAAAATATCACGAAGAATAAATACATTAAACAGTTATTTTAAAAACTGAGTACGCTGAGTCTGTCGTCTGCTCCAGTTAAAGGACAGTGCAGTTTTACTGAATTAATTTTATGTCTACGAAGAAGTAGTACAAATGGTGAAAACAATAGTGAAACCGTGGTGAAAATAAGAAAATGAATTTACTTTGAATATATTATAGATTTCTGCATTTGAATATTAACTCTCTCCCTGTATCTGTTTTCATTGTCAAGAAAAATTTTAAACACTATTCACAAATACAATGTATAATGTTAAAGTATTTTATCTTATAGATCTGTTTAGATGTCAGAGTGGACGCAGGCTGAAAAATAAACTATTATTCTGTTCTATCCTATCAGCAACAGTTTATATTCAGAACGGTAGATGTCAAATATGAAAGAGTGACGTAAAAGATGCAGTATTATCGGTAAATCGAGGATCTATATTATCATATTAAAAGGTCTGTTTTACGACCGAATACATTACGAAGGTATTAGAAACGGAATGAAGTATTTATACCGAGCACCTGATTAATCGTTACATTAATAAGTTTCAAACGGATAAAAGATGCATGACATCGAACACGGCACTGGCCGATAATCATTTCACGAGAGAAGACATATTCGTTCTAATTAAAACCTCCTGCATATATTAAAGGCTGCTCTAGATCCACATATTACAGAAAGAATTTCTCTAAATATTTCTGATGAACGTTTCCAATAAATTTCTGAGAAATCGACGATTTAGTTAATAGTATTTCCCTTGGGTACGAATATAAACTCGGGGTCAATGGCGGTACAAAGTGTATCATATGACTACTTACATGAATCAGATGTAACATTAACTCACGACCCACGGCTTCATTCCCATGTATATTAGCTACGTACTTCACATCAGGTTTGCCAATCATATGTTCATATGGCGAGGAAGAAACAACCATTACCCATAAGTCGCGTCCTATAATATGGAATATTCAGTTACCATTTTATTCTTACCTTTCATTATTGCATTTGCCCAGTACCAAAATTGTGCTTTTAAAATGCTATTAAAATCATGCTAGTAAAGAAAATAATTAATAACAATGCTTATCATTCTATTCCGGATCTTTATGCAAATTAAAAAGTTTATGCTTCAATTTCGAAACACAGGAGCTACGTGTATAAGTTTATATTTTTCGCTAACCATTTAAATGTAGTGAAAACAATATATTAACATTACAAACTTTTAATCTTTGCTCTGTTTTAAATTGCACTTACTCATTGTTGTTAAAAATGCATAAAGCATTAACAAACAAGTAACAAACAATTCTATTAAACGTAATGCGTTAAAAACATATTGCATCAATGGGAGAAAATAAAGTTTATGAATGGTTAGATGTACCAATGAACGTCACTATTCTTTTTCAATTATCAAGAAAGACACTAAATAAAGCAATAAATAATTTCTTTCTTAAGTCTGTTTCCATAAAAAATAGTTTACAACTAATTTTTGTTTAATTCTTTACTGTTATTAAACATAAAAGTGCCATCAAAATGATAAATATCTCTCTTCGTGCGATAAAAATGATGTAGAACTGGGATTTCAGATATTTTTATATACAAATACTAATTTCACAAAGAGTAGTTAAATGATTCAGTGGTACACCGGATAAAGTAGTATCTCAAGAAACGTACCTTTCACAGACTTTCCTATAGAGTATAAGGCAGTTAGGTTTTGGAAACGGAGCGACGTCGCTCGTAGAAAACGACTCATTTGCTCGTAATTATGATATGTGAAGTCAATACTGTACGGTTCCTCGTAAGCGTGAAAACGTGCATTGTAGTGGTTGGTTAGGTCTTTGTTGATATGTTGTGAAGCTGCCGTAGCCTCGTAAAAAGATCCGTAAATGGAGGCAAAGAGGAGAACTAATCGAAGCATTCTGCGAATCAGAAAATAATTTATACAATTAGAAGAATGTTGAAAGGAAATCATTATACTATCATGTGTTCCGCGAATTAACACTAACCGTACCGGGCACAAAATGTGGTACTGGCATGTACATTGTTTTATAAAAATTGCAAGCTCAATTTCTATCGATTGCTCACGATTTTTATAATAATATGTTCTTGAATAAAAAAATTCTGTTAATAATTTCTATTGGAAGTATATTTTTGTATTATCTTATAAAAATAATAAGTCTATTCTTCTGGAATACGTCTAAATTAATTTATTCCACAGTTACCCACGAAAACGTGTCTACTTCAATTTAATGAGCATGATAGTCTGGTGTTAATATCCTTGAGCAGAACATTGGAATTAACATGGTCCATAAAATTATAGAAGATGAATTATACATAAGTTATATAAATCATGTAAATATAAAAATGCACGTACATACACAATTATAAATAATACCATTGCATTATACAATATTAATCATCATTGCTGTATTAGCAAGTGCAAGTACGAGCAGAAACAAGAGCACACATACAGCGAATTACGCGGAGTCGACACGCGGTTGAGTGCACGTGTACCGGGCAAATTTTCCGAATCGATTTTCGTGAAAACGGAGCATTAGACAAGAAAATTTTATTCTGCATTTTCTACGCATTTTATCATGCAGAATTATTCCCTCGCACATAGCACTATACGTGCTATAGATAATTTATCATTAAATTTATTTAATAGACATAGATAAGTTTATATACGAGTATGTAAAATGTCCTGATCACATTCATATTTCATTTTTATTTTATTTTCGATATGACAAGATTTTCAACAGCAATAGTAAATATTGGATTGGAACGACAATTCGTAACACATAACATGATAAGTTTGGCAAAAATATAATAGAACAGAATGGAAAATATGGGAATAAAGTAATGGAATAAATCTGTGAATAAATATCTTAATTTTATCGAATAATTATGAACTTTCGTTCCAACCCAGTACCTGTTTTATATTTGTTTCGTGTAAAGCAGCTTTGAATTTTTAGAATCATCTATAGTTTACTTATTATTTATTGAACTTTTATCGATTACGATTGAATAGATTTCTAACTCGAGCTAATATTTCTTTACGTATGTAAAAATCTAATCGTAGTATTAATAAGGTGTATTATCTGTTTCATTTCAAATCACATATTTTAGTTTGCGTAATGTATACATGTATCTTCGTATGAAAAGGTTATTTGCAATTTCCTTGAACGAAGGTTTCATCGCGCAAAAATTGCTTAATAAACTGATTATAAAGACAGGAACATAATACAGATGTAATATGGGGAAAACCCAGATCGAGTGTTGATATACGTGTATAGAATAAATAGCAATAATTTCGCGAGAATTATAGACATTTTCCTCGCTATTGTGGAGAATGATTTATCTGATTGCGAGATTGAGATAAAAAGAGCTATTCCTCGATTTTAGGAAGCAAGATAACTTTTGCCGTTCTTCGCCTTGTTCTATCAAAACCAAAATCAAAATTTGTATGTAACTTTGCAGTATGAGAAATAAAGTTT
Source organism: Lasioglossum figueresi (assembly GCA_028455805.1). Lineage (NCBI taxonomy): Eukaryota > Metazoa > Arthropoda > Insecta > Hymenoptera > Halictidae > Lasioglossum > Lasioglossum figueresi. Next base: position 4,548,595 of record CM052201.1, read on the forward strand.
TAGAAAACATAATTATACTATTGGATTACGACTAATTATACAAATTGTGACGATGAATGTGATTTATATAGAATAATTGAAAAGAATCGACATTAATAAAAGAGTAACTTCAATTTCAAAAGTTCTCCTTTTATTATATTATTATTATAAGTGCGTAAATATTTACTGAACAATCGGGTTACGGACATTATTGTTGCAAAAGGAACTGAAACAAAATTCAATGTACTGTGACTGACCATATTTTCAGCATGCACTGTCATTTTGCTTTAACTACACGTGGCACTTTGAAATGTGAACATTATAAATTAACCGAGGAAGACTGCTTTTATAATTTATGAATGCAGATGTGACACTTCTACGATAACGATGTGTGGAAATTAAAAAATATATAGTTTGTTTATATTGAAGAAGATCAAAGTGTAAAAATACTAGATTATCCATTATATTGTTATCAAATAGGTTCTATAGGACACGTTGAAGAATATTCTTACGTTGATAATTAATATATAAATTTATTACACTTGTGTGTGTTACTTGTTTCAATCTTCTGATTGAAATCGATCCTGAATTAAAAGTATTAATTTACGTACTAAACGAATTCAGCGTATTGCTAAATATGTCGTTGCCAAAAAAAGAATTAGGTTATAATTATTGGCCTGGAACTGAATTAGTCGTCGATCAATCAGCGCATACCTACATACATATACGTATAACATCCCTGAAGGGGTTAGCATTTTCGTAAGAAAATTCAAAAATATGTCTTTGATTTCTCAAAAGAGTAAAAATCAATTATAAATTAGAAGTTCGTAGTATCCATGCTATGCAATTTCTTTTAGCAATGCTTCTGTATAGATATTTTACGAACATTCATTCATTTTCAAAAGAATGGCGATCTATTCGTTAGATTAATTAATAAATAATGTGAAAACTTTTACAAAATCTTATACAATTGAATACCTTATAACAACAAATTTATACATTTTAATACACTTCTGGTAACTATAAATTCTAGTTATATTTTCTACTAAACAAATATAAAAACGCTATTAATCTCTTTGAGATATTTTTTGTCTTCGTCGTAATGATATTTAGATACAGAGCATAATAAATGAAATACGTAAAATTAAAATATTTGTTCGGATCCATTTAACCGTTTTTTATTAGTAATTGTTATCTATCATATAAGAACAACATAATAGCACAATACACTTTCGTGGTAGTAAAAAAATGGAAGGCTAAATATCTTGAATAGATAAGTAATAATTATAATAATACGAATCCATTCGTACGTTTAACAATTAAACATGTTAATTTTTGTATATATATAATGCGTACACGAAAATATTCTTACTTGTAACTGTATGCAGAAGATTTACGTTTCTCTTTCTCCTATAGTTATATTTTCTTTCTCATAATGATAGTTGTTATTGCATTATTATTGCTCTCAGTGGATTATTATCATTAGACTCCGGATTTTTATGCATCTATGAAAAAATTGTCTGGACTAAAACAATAAAAGATTTTTAAAATCTAAGAATATTAAGAACATTACTGTTTTCCAAAATCGACGCAGAACATTTTAACACTAATTTTCATGTATAGTTTTCAGATTTTTTAGTAATTGAAACGATGCTGCAGATTTATCTCTCTAGAAAAGATATTGTTTTTACACGAAAATAAATAATAAAACGAAAATGACAGCATTAAAACCTTATTCTTATTTGTTATTTTGTTGCAGTCATTGTGTTCCTAATTTGTTCGCGATGTTGTTAACATTTCTATTCATTAAAACACAACCCATTAAGAATATGGAACAATTGAGTTCAAAGTCAAAAACGCTGCGTACAGTACACTGCATTAAAATGTGCTATCTGAATCCGCTTTCTTCGTGTGTCAACTTGACCGTGTACTTTCTCCTACATTTTTAAAACTCATCCGCTACTCGAGATCTACTTTACTCTTTTAGAACAGGTTTTTTATCCTCAGACTAAAAGAATCGCGCTGACATAATTATGCAGGCCTCTCGCGGAAATGGAACAATTTTCGTATAGTAATCGGGCAAATAGATCATTGATCGATTACTAGTTCCAGCCTACTTTTTTCCCGGCCGCATCGGCATAGAAACTAGAGCGCGGAGAAACAAATTTTCACAAACAATCGGCACTAAACATAATTTCTCGTCAATCTTCTCACATTTATAGTCTCGTCTCGACTCGACTAATTCTTAAATAAACTTTCAGGAAACTTCGAAGCAAATACTACTAGTATAACGCTAAGTAAAGCTATAGAAAAAAACTTATATTTAACTTATGTCCAACACGTTAACTGCCACGTCAGTCATATACGACACAATTTTTTGAATAGATTTCAACGTTAATTCGTATGGTTGTAGGCAGAGTAGATGAAAATTTCGTTAGGACCTATGAGATACAAGAACGTTAAACTAGCAGTATAACAAAATCGTTCAGTTACGGATTCATTTAAAAAAATCAATTAGATTTCTTGAAACTTTGGTACGTGCTGGTGTTTCACGTAATTAATTAATACAATATTTTGATGAAACACAACAGTACCGTTAAGAGCGACGATTAATTGTATTACAACTATCGCACGTTATTGCAGTTGTTAGTTTCGTTCTTTATGTTTAGGTACGTTAAATAGAAATAGCGATTAACTATGCTCGGTATGCTTCATCCTCGGTTCGAAGGTTTTCGCTGGAATACGTGCACTTGTCTCCGCTCTAGAGTCGAGCAGCGTGACGTTTATCGAAAGAAGAATAGTTTACCTGATTTGCTAAAGACTGGCGCAGCCACAGAACACCGGCACAAGGAATCGGGCGAATCGATGAAACGCGAGATAGTTTGAAAAATCCGATGGAAATACGAAGAGCGTTACGAAGAGCGTAACGAAGAGAAGAAGATGACGAAGAGTAAGAAAAAGAAGAAAAAGAAGAAGAAGAAGAAGAAAAAGGAAAAGCTGGCTGACGTTGAACAGGGTCGCGAAGCACGTGGCGGAACGGAACACGAATGGTACCCTGGATCTTCCTTCAGAGAAATCCTCTCAATGACATGGTGCACTGGTAACTACAGTCGCAAGGCCGAGGCCGTCTCTGGCGAATGAACACATCGGGATCGGCACGATCCTCTGTGAACACGTTTGCGGGTTCGATCACAGACGAAACGGAAAAAAGAAAAGAAAAATAAAAAAAAGAAGATCCGTGGAACAACGAAACGATTTTTCGGAGGCGATGTGCACGGCGTTGTCGGATAGTGGTGAACGGTTTGCTTCACCTGCGAGAGTAACCCGAGGTGCGTGATACTGTGAGGAACTTACAAAGAGAAGCGCGAAGTGTGCCGCGCGCTCACTACCACCACCACCACCACCACTACTAATGAAAGCCACTTCCTTCGTCACTAGCATCTGACGTCTGGTACACGAGCCACCACCACATGTTCCACGTTTAGTAAATACGCAGTTAACACCATTGCGCCCCTACTACCACTACTTTCGGCAAAACAATGAGTAACACACGAACGGTGTCATTCTGACCCCTTCTCTTCTCTTCTTTTCTCTTCTCTTCTTTCCTCCCTCCTCGCCAACGCGAGAGCCGCCTCTCCGCTCTCTTCGCCGCGTCTCTCGGTCACCTCATCAACTCCTCTTCTTCGCCTACCCCCACCACCGATTTCTCCCTCGTTCGCCAAAAATCTCAGGTGAGCATGCACGGATATCAGTGCACCCACGCACACTGCTTCCGAATCGCCAAAATTTCTCAATAGCTAATCTACTTCGGTACTGGGCATTGTTTCAATCAAATCAAATTCGTTGATGCAATATTAACGTGTACGGTGCATTTTCAAATTTAATGTCGATACTGTATGTTGCCTGAAATTATAGTTATAATCGATTAGAGTAATAAATAAAAATTCTAAAAGAATCTTGGGCTTAATATTGACATTCTATATATTTTAATGCAGTTAAAAATTGTTATACTTACTCTGTAATTTGGTGAAAAATATATGAATTTTACTATACGAGAATCGCCTAAAATGTGTAAAACCTAAATATATGTAGAACTTGTATAAATGAGCCGTTCACTGCAAGAAAATGGTGTATGTCTAAAATTAAATTACAATTATTTTATTTAACACTAGGCTCACAAGACTCGTCAAATTGACGGGTTCTAATATTTTAAATTCTCGATTACCGTAATTGTAAAGATGCATTCGTGAGGAATTGTTCAACAAATTTATTTCTTTGAATATATATTATTTAAAAAATGGTTCAAAAATTGGTTTTGGAAAATAGTCACTTTTAGTGTTCTGTGAACCTAGTGTGCAAATAATAAAGTCGCAACTATAGCTCAATGTAGAGACATTAATTGTAAAACCAAATATTAAAACTTTCCTTTATATCTGCACTTTCCTAAAAGATTGTAATTTACTTATACAGAGTGTACGTAGTAATTGGGCCGAATTATATGCTCGGTTGTTATTGAAGATAGAAATAAATTATACAGGATTTGTCATGGCTTAAAAGACTGCGACTGTTTACATAAGTCACTGCAGACACTAAAAACAAAGCAAAGTAGAAAGTCAATATTTCGAATAATATTCAGTTTTCCACGATCGTACCCTAATACTTCCTTACGAAACATCGATTCATGAAAACAAAAATTATGGAGTAGCATTCAGAAAAGAAGTGCAGGATGATACATTCTCTACAATGGCAGAAAGAGGGTAAGTTTTTCTCCTCAATTCGTCTGCCCCCCTCATTTGTCGACACTGTCTTTTCTTCTGAAAAGTCTCTAATTGTGAAATTACGCGTTTCTTGAAGAACGGCTCTGGTACCTTCCTTCTTCTCTTCGATAGTGCAGGTTGAAGGTCTTCCCGCTTTTGGATCATCCTCAACGGAAGTTCGACCATTTTTAAATCTGTTGTACCATTCATAAATCTTCAAACGACTCGTACAAGTATCACCAAAAGTTTAAGGATCTCCATCGTTTCAGATGCCGTTTTTTAAGATTAAGAAAATCACTCATCTTCGAGAATTGCCCTTTGTTGCATATTACTTTGAGGATTATTTATTTGACAAACCTGAAATAAACAAATATGGCAATAATATACTATGCTGTATATCAACGTTATTTTATTTTACATAGATACCCAGCTTCTCATGATTTTATCCTTGATCAATCCTCAAATTTTGTATCATTCTCGACCTCTGTCCTTGCTGAATCATATTCGAACCTTTCCTTGGCCACGTCATCTTCAAAACTCTGACCTTATCATTCTCGCCCTTACTTAGAACCTACATGTATATGTATACCTCGTTTTCCCTCAACAGGGTAGATTCTCTGTTCTACAAAGTACATACTCATTTCGTTCCGCTGTCTTAGACTACTGCATATTCCGCTAACGTACAATATATTGTCAACGCATTTCCGATTAAGTTCCGTTGTATATTACGAATAAAATACTAATTAATGGAATACAACAACTATTTGAAATTGCTAATATGTATTTCAAATGAATCGATATTTATTTTATTTTCAAATAGCAGCATTGCAAATAACAATTGACAAACTTCGATTAAAGAAATTTGGAAATACTAATAATGGAAATTGTGTGTGTGCTAATATTTCAAATGAATTCATATCACTTTTATTTTCAAATGCCAGCATTGGAAATAACAATTGACAAACTTGAATTACAGAAATTTGGAAATACTAATAATGAAAATGGTGTGTGCGCTAATATTTCAAAAGAATACACACACACACACACACACACATATATTATTTTCATTTTCAAATAGCAGCATTGCAAATAACAATTGACAAACCTCGATTAAAGAAATTTGGACATACTAATAATGGAAAGTGTGTGTGTGCTAATATTTCAAATGAATTCACACACACACACACACACA
>CM052201.1:4554622-4571450 GCA_028455805.1 Lasioglossum figueresi
GTCTCGCATTTAATTAATTGTCGGATTGTCTGTAACCCGATTCGAACATACATATACATATAAGCCACGTGATAGGAAATCAATTTATATGTATATTAATATGTATTTGTAAGAGAAAATCTAATTAAGAGCACAGGTTGTTTTTTAGTTCAATTGACTCGTGCAGTACACAAGGGTTGAAGGATCTCTTTTTGTAATGTTCACGGTTGCGGCCTCCAGTAATTAGTATGTAGTACATAAATGTAATGGTTCACGTCGTCATAAGTAAAGTTTTGTTTTCACTGGTTTTCTTTTCACAGGATTTTCATTATTCTACTGCATATTTCTAATTACAATTAAATTTAGAAAGTGTATTTTAATTACCATCATCATAATTATAATTTAAAATGGAAGTTATTTATGAATCAATCCAATATACATATAAAGTAAATAATTCTTTTTGATCTATTTCAAAATATTACACATTGATTATTAAGCTAATAATATATATGATATATATAAAATAAATTAATTGCAAATTTTACATAAACTGAATTTTCAAAAACTTAAGAGAAATATCGATTCCTACCAACTTTTAAATAAATGATGAACCGTAAATATATCTTTCATTAAATTCGTGTAACCTATTTCGAATTAATAAATGTAACTCACGTCATCCGTCTTAAATTAATTAACAAATAACTGAAACATTTTCCATTATATAATAAACCATGTTATAACTGTGTAGAAATACATCTGTGACTAAATGAATCACAATTTGACTATTTTAATTTACTATATTTTCTGTCGTTTCAAATCTTCCTTCCACTTTCATTTCAATTTTCCACGGTCCCGTATTTCATTTCCGTAAGTAAGGCAGTTTTTACTTAAACATCCGGCGCCACGTTTGAAATCTTGGACTGAACATTTTTTGCGTGCACGTGATCGCATATGTACGGAAGGAACTCTGGCGTTAAATGAGAAACCCACTTTGCAAAATATGAAAAAGGAACACAGCATACGAGAAGTAGTTTGCCGCAAATAATGGCGCCACACGAATGCGAGAGAGAAAGTAAGTGGAGCAAAATAATCGATACGCTGTTCGAAATTTTCAATTCATTGAAAGCGCATTCGTCATTTGCGCTGAAAATTTGGAAATCGTCTGGAAATTAGAAAATTTTTTTTAATATACGTTAACTATAGAAATTTGAAATACAAGATGGCGGTATTGAATTGTCCGCAAACTTAAATATTATTGAAAATTTTGTCGGTAAACATTTATCCCACGACAGTATTTTAACTTATTTTATAACGTATATTAAGTATATCTAATTTGTCAAAATAGTTCAAAAAATTTCGATAAAAAAGCCCATACAATCATAATAATTAATTAGGTGGTCGTGGATCAACATTGCAGACAATTTGTTGAAGTTGCGTACTGCTGTAACAGATTCTTAGTTAACACAGCACGCGTATTATAACAATGCAGATTGCATTGAATATTGATTTACAAAAAATTCGTTCTTGCAACAGCAAGCGAGGGAATTATTTTATTAATTTGATATGTGCAATGTTAATAAAAATTCTTTAGTGCTCACGTATATTCTGTTTAATTGCAGTGATTAGCTAGAATAAAATACTATTATTCTACTCAACGGAACTCAAGTTTCCTCTGTACCCTTGTAAACATTCATAAGTTATAACGAGATCACCAAAATGATCAGGACACCTTAGACGTGAATCGATAGTTTGTGTGTCGACGATGCTATTATCATATTGTTCTAACTGTAACACGTTCCCGAGGGTCGTTAGAAGGGAATCTGAAAATTGATGGTTCGGAATATGAAGAAGGCATTACCTTCGAAGCAGCCCTTGTACACGTTCCAAGAGCTATCGAGACCAGTGTCCTACTAGCAGTGCTTACCAAGTAACAGATCATACTCCTGGATGGATCGTTGAACCCTGTAGTATGGAACGCGTTTGAAAAAAATTCCAGTCAGAAGTGTGTCACAGCGATGTATGACTAGTTGTAGAGAGTGGAACTGGGGGAAAATGGGGGTGATGGTAAGGGAAAAGAGAGTGGGGAGATTGGAGAAGAGAACTTCTCACGGTCGATGATCTACCTTGAGATGACCACGGGACCTCATTCTTAAAGGTCACTCGATATTTTCAGCTTCTAATTTTAACGTACTTAGTGATACATATTTCAGTTTGTCGACTGCAATTTCAGAGCATTAATGGAAATCAGTGCAGACACTACGTATTCTTGTAAAAATATCGTCGATCGATCGCGCCGCTACCGAGAACAGAGACACGAGTCCGAAAGATGCTGACTAACCGAGAGATTCGCATTGTTCTAACGAACAACGGATATTTCGCTAAATGTTTGAATTATAGGTCAGTGCTAAGCAATCTATTTCCGCAGTCAAATTTAAATTTAATTCAATTTACAGTGGAGTATTCTAAGAACTCAATTTGCAGTGAAGTATCCTATAATGAACTAATTCGTTCTAAAATATTGTTCGTCATGAATTTGACCTGTTCACCCAACTTTGAATTTTATCCATTGCAAAGTCAAGACATCGAAGAACAGTCGGTTTTTTATTTTACTAACTACGATGCACTTTGTGAAAAGAATCTGAAAAAAATTTTGAACGTTGCTTTCGACAATAGCTCACCACTGAATTTATATGAAACTGGTATCTCCAAAATTACTATGAGAAATGTGCATTTTCTTCCAATTGCTTCAAGTGTCTTTTTCTAATCCGAAAATTCCCTTAAAAATACACTGTAATAACCATAACGAGACACAACTACAATATAAAATCAGGAATTTCAAGGTTCTGGGATTTGTTAGAAGTCGATTATGCGAACGAAAATTCGAAAAAAATTCACAGTCGTATGTGCTTTTAGGTAGAATATTCATGAACTTTTTCGTAGTATACATTTCGTTATCAGTAACTACCGTTTAACTACCGTTTAACTACCTAATTGATTAACAGTAACTAACGTTGTGGTAGGGGCGCCGACTTGACTGCAACCGACCAAGATTAAAAGTTCAATAAGGTCATTCTAATGATAAGTATAAAAAATACAATTCATTAGTTTAAGAACTGTTAATCTACAGAATGAAATTTTTATAGTCAGATTACTGTAGATAATAATTAGTGGGCCGTACGCAACTCACGGACCGTGACTCATCGCTGTTTTAGAACATACTCCAGGTAATACTAATTGTGGGTAAACCGTTACCTGTTTCTAAACATTTTAATCTCAACTATATTTCTTTTAAATGTTGGAACCAATACTTTCGTTATACTTGTCTTCTTGAGCACATTAAGGTATGTCATACTATGTATATCTATAAAACGTATTTATTTATTTATTTGTTATTGCTTTAAACCAAGTGGTTTATATAGCAAGTATAATATTATTACATTTGGCTTACATTAAATAGATGTTACATTGTTTTTAAATTCTAACGGAACATTGTTTGAGAAAATTATAAATTACTTTCAGACCTTCTATATCAGATTTACATAAGAATTAACTAATACAAAGAGGGAAACAGTACTTGCCTTTGAGAAGCTCTGTTTCTAATGTACTACGTATTTATTATTATTAATTGGTATGAGAACAATGATGATAGGCTAATGACAGCTAACAAACGAGTAATGTAATTATTAATACAAAATATAAGCAAAGAAGAGGCTAAAAACCCCAGAACTGAAGTAACATTGCATTAAAAACTTTTATATTTTGCAATCCTGCCAAGTTTGTAGTATGTTTCTTGAACGTAATCACAATTTAATTTTTGAATATTGTTATGAGAAAACAATATTTTTTAAAATATTGTTAGAATGGGTCCAATATTTTTAGTCGGGTCCTCGTTTGTTAAAAACTGTTTTATACTTCAGAAAAAGTATAAAAATATTGTTACTATATTGCCACATTGTTAACAGTTTGTTAAATGGATCAGTACAACTGAAAATCATAACAAAATTAAGTTAGTCCTAGAAATAGAATCCTCTTTTCAACAAGATTCAAAATTGATCATTCTTTCCTGTCTTTAAATGCTGCAAAATTCATTTCATTAATTACTCGAACGTTATTCGAAGTATTTAAGTATCTTCGCAATCATTCTGGTTCGAGCAGTTCGATTACTTCTCTTCTAAAATAAACGAAGACAAACAAGAAAGCAACAGACTTTATACTTGTAAAGTATATTATAAATTGTGTCAAATGTTCGAAGTTTGCAGTATTATATAGCGCGTGTACCAAATAGTAGAGAAAAAGATCCGCGCGTTCAGTAATGTTCGCCTTTTAGCGAATAACTGCATCGTATAATTTACATGTACACATTTAGCGACATAAGGTCAGGTTATCGTAAGACAGTGATTGAGCTGTGGACGGATATGGCAGTCACGCGTGTCCCCATCTAGAGTTAGGGACTCTATATTCCCCTTTTTTCGCTCACAGTTAATGATATGCAGATGCTAATCCACTGTAAATGTTGCACGCAAAGAGTCGTACACTATAAATTTTGCTCATGTTATAAAATGCGGATCCCAATTACCTTGTTTCACGATTCTCCTGTTTCTAAGTGAGAAAATATAGCATTTTTACATTACAGAAGAGCATACGGCTGAACCTCTGCAGTACTTCTCACAAGCACATCCATTTAAATAGTACAGGGTTGTCCACTTAACACGGAAACCTTGCGTGCGAGAACAAGTGCGAATGGCAACAGGGTGACAAGCAGGGATGCAAACACCGCATTCATTCGAGACTTTTTAAGACATTACCAAAGAGTAGGGATACAAAAGTTGTATTCCCTTGGCGTAAGACCCAAACTGAAATTCGAACCTGCCACACAATAAGCACGTCTCAACGATGCCTTCATAATGCCGAACTTAATAATTAAGGACTGCGTCTCCTAGATAGACGACACTCGCGCGTAACTGCACATAGTCACTACAGTACACCCACACACCGCTAGACCACGTATACGTATTCCACTCCTGATTACTCAATAATGCAAAGACGGGGTTCCTTAGTGGCTAAATTGCTAGATGAAAGATCAATCTAGGGGGCTATTTGCCTCAAAAGTCCTAATTTTACGTTTACGACGCGTAATTCTCATAATTCGGCAGCATGTCGCGGAGCCGCGAGAAGCAATGGACAGGCGACGGTGCTGCCGCCATTCGTGGCTATCGATATGTTGCCGAATAATGAGAATTACGCGTCGTAAACGTAAATGTTGGACTTTTGAGGGAAATAGCCCCCTAAATTGATCTTTCGTCTAGCGATTTTGACTACCAAGAAACCCCATCTTTCATTATTGAGAAATAAAAAGTGGAATCCCGGACCTTTGCAATTCTCGCGTACGTATACGTGGTCTAGCGGGGGGCGAGTGTACTGTGGTGACTGTGTGCAGACACCTGCGAGTGCACTGTGGTGATTGTGTGCAGTCACCTGCGAGTGCACTGTGGTGATTGTGTGCAGTCACCTGCGAGTGCACTGTGGTGATTGGGTGCAGTCACGCGCGAGTGTCGTCTGTCTAGGAGACGCAGTCCTTAAGGTGGAAGGGTAGTCACGTGACAAAACTAGAAAGGAACTAGAATCTAAGTAGATTGTGGATCGAAAATGGGTTTGCGGGAATAGATTTTTTGTCCTTATTTGAGCAAATTTTGGGCTGGGTGAGAGCTCATTCTAAAGAGGGAGGTTAAATGCACCGCGCTGAACTGATGATTTAACGAGATTATGTTTATATCTAATAATATAAGTGTCCAAAGAAGAGCAAAAATCGAGAAAAACACCCGCAGATTCCAACGTATTTTTCTATCTCTAAAAGACTTTTTTGACTGACATGATAGGGTTCAGCGCGCGGTGCATTTAACCTTTCTCTATCAAATAAACCTTTGTGCGGCTCAAAATATGGTCGTATAAGGATAAAAAATCTATTCCCGTGATTGCATTCACATGGCAGAGATTTCCCCATATTACGTTCATGAAGACACAGGTCCTCTCTGATGCAGAGCAAGTCTAGAGCCAATTTTAGTTCAGCTAGTTAGACGAGATGGCGCCTAGTCAGGACTGTCAACGTGGAATCATTGCAACAAAAATATAAAGGGCTTGAATCCACTCGGATCCATTAATAGCAATAAAGATATTAATAAAAAAAAAGAAAAAAACGTGGAATCATAGCAAAACTGAAGTGTTAGGCTGATACATACGAGGTGTGATCAAAAAGTAAGGTGACTTTTTATTTTTATTAGAAAATATTTATTTATGCATCAATATTTATGTTGTCCCCTTCAAAATAATCCCCCTCAGATATAATACACTTGTGCCAGCGCTTTTTCGAATCCTCGAAGCACTTCTGATAAGCACTTTTTGGTATAGCTTTGAGCTCTTTCAGCGATGCAGTCTTTATGTTCTCAATCGTTGCAAATCTCCGTCTTTTCATGGGTCTCTTCGGTTTTGGGAACAGGAAAAAATCACAGGGGGCCAAATCCGGTGAATATGGTGGCTGAGGCATGATTGTGGTGTTGCTTCTGGCCAAAAAATTACTCGCAAGCAACGATGCGTGAGCAGGCGCATTATCGTGATGCAAAATCCATGAATTGTGTTTCCAAAATTCCGGGCGTTTTTTTCGTATTGCTTCATGCAAACGGCGCATAACTTCAAGGTAATACTCCTTGTTAACCGTACGACCTTGTGGTAAGAACTCCGGATGCACAACGCCATGATAATCGAAGAAAACAGTGAGCAAAACCTTGACATTTGATCGAACCTGGCGTGCTTTTTTCGGTCTTGGCTCTTCTGGAGACTTCCGTTGGGACGATTGGACTTTGGTTTCGACGTCATAACCATATACCCATGATTCGTCTCCAGTTATAGCCATTTTGAGCAAATCAGGATCATCATTGACGTCATTCAACAGCTCCTGAGCGATGTTCATGCGACGTTTCTTCTGATCAAAATTAAGCAGTTTCGGAACAAACTTCGCCGAACACGCAAAACACTTCTAACCTTTATGCTTCTCACGAACAAACAAAAAATGCTATATAGCTGAAACTGTGAACATATGTTCGGAACGAGTGTACCAGCATAAGAAAAAAAAGAAAACGAAAATCGACTGTAGGTATCCCGCAAAATTCAAAAAGTCACCTTACTTTTTGATCACACCTCGTATGTATGTTTATCAGTGTTACCACAAAAAAAACTTTTTTTCTGCGCAAAGGTAGGTAACACTGATAAATACTATAAAATCTGAAATTTACATGGGTGTCCCGTATGCCCAACGAAAAGTTTATTTTTCAGGTTCTGCTCAGGTTTTAGGGATTTGGAATCAGACTTGTGTTTCCACTATACCTATGACGCTGTTCCATCGCGGCCCGGTCACGTGATGCGTTTCGTCTCTGTCCAGTATCGCCATAATCGACCAAAAACGGTCGATTTTCCCTTTCCACCTTCTCCCCTTCTACTATTCCATTCCACCACCATGAGCATACTCCATCATCCCCCTAAGACCGTAAACTGGTCACGTGACGTGCCACGCGCGACTGAATTCGCGTTGCGCCCCCATCGCGCACGCGGAACATGTCACGTGTATTAATCTGGTTATCAGAGAGGGGGTAAACTGTATTCCCCTAGATTTCCCCGATCTGGCGACACTGTTTGGGACCACTGTACACGCTACTCTGTTTAAGAAGTTCGTAGAATCACATCAATAAAACTTTTGCGTTTGGATTGATTAAAAAATATTTTGTATCATCTATCATTACTGTTTTGCATTATCAATCGATAATAATAGAAGATTAGGGAAAAGTTGAACTTTTAGAGGATTGTGACTTTCATTTTCATAATTAACGGCACAAATATCTTCTTGTGAAATGCTTTACTCTCGTCGTATCCCATTTTATTGTTTCAACGTCACCGGAATGTTCTCCCCGTGTGACATTTTTTATCTTTGGAAATAAAGAAAGTCGCACGGGGCTAGATCAGGTGAATGTAGAGGGTGATCAAGAACAGTCATTTAAAAAGGTGCGAGAACTTCACGCACAAGAATTAACGTGTGAGCCAGTGCGTTATCGTGACGGAAGATTCACTTCCTTTCATTCTCTTCTGTATTGAAACATATATTCTCATATATTCTCTCCATATGCTCGTTTTAGCATATCAACTACTCCACTTGCCTTTTCCCGAGATTATTAATATTACATTATTATTGGTGGACGTTAATAAATTATTTTGTGTGTAAAATTTGAAGTTTTGCAGCTAAAGAGGTATAATTTCAAACATACATAGGTGAGTGTAACACTTTAAACTGATTTTGAGTGTATTTAGTGAACAATATTTTTATATTGTTGTTAACTATTCAAGTTTTATAACCATGCATTCTCCTTTAGAATGACGGAGGATATTTGTGTGCACAGTATTTCGTTGAATCATTCTGCACTGATTTCTGTGTTTGCTCTTATAAGGTTTTAATCGCAGGTTATATCAGTACCCGCTGATAATAAAGTTGCAAGAATAATCTTGATTCCTCTGAAGTGCCAATCATAACTTGAATTAGTGAAAATCATAAAGGAAATTCTAACTTCCCAAAAACATTGCGTTAGTCCAATTTTTAAAAATTTGTGTTGTATTTATTTGTAAATAAATTAAAACCCTATTGTGAAATTTAAAATCCGTTCTAGTAGTCTTAATAAGATAAGTTTCTAGATACGTTTAATTCTTATTTATAAATGATTTATTTATAAATGATTTATTTATAAATGATTTATTTATAATGTTATTTATAATTCCACTAATGAGATTGTTTACACTTTAAATAGAGTCTCTCATCATTTAACTGTTTATTAGCGCACGTTGATACTGCAATTGTGTTCAATCAGTTTGTTATATAGTGGTGCTCAGAAAGAGAAGTGTTCACATTATGGTGCGACGTCGTTATGGCCGACATAGGAATTTGCGTCAAATGCTTTGTGCTATTGACGAAGCGGCAGAAAATTATAGCAGACCTTCGTATAATAGGGGCGCGTTCAACGCGGACTTGTGCAATACAGTGGAAAAGTTGTGACACTGTTTGTATAATAAGATACCATAGGTTAAGATACGATACGATATCTTTATGAATCTATGTATATTTTTTACAATTTTATAATGTAGCAAAAAAATATGAAATTATCAAGTGTACCACCTAAGTTACTTCCAAACTATTTAGTATATGAAAAAATAGTAAATGCTTTGATGAACAATTTCACAATTACCTGAAATAATTATTTCACATAATTATAAAAGAAAATAACATGTTATTTGTAGTAATATTTCAAGACATGTTATTTGTAGTAATATTTCAAGACATGTTATTTGTAGTAATATTTCAAGACATGTTATTTCAGAAATACCCAGGTCTCCCACTCTGTATTATATTCCAAAAGAATGTTCAAAAAATTCCATCACATATTTGTTTTCGATGGTGAGAACTTTCTCGGACGTTGTAGTGACAGATTTGATACCATTCCAATCAATTATTTTTTTATGTATTTCGTGTTTATATTATTGAGACTTCTACTGTTTTATAAATGAAAACACCAACTCTTAAGTGGTTGTCCGTTTGCTTTTACAAATTATAAAAATTACGCCAAAAAATTTCGAATATCGGTAATACTATGTAATACTAAAAATTATTGTAGAAGACTATCGTGATGCCATCTTCATTTCATGTATTTGCAATTGTTGGACTCTATAGATATGTAATATAGAAAATATTGTATAAATATTAAATTTGAAGAAAACTATATAGAGAATATTTTATATAGATGTTCAATACATATATAAAAAATATTGTATATTTAGTATAGAAAATATTGTATATTTAGTATAGAAAATATTGTATATTTAGTATAGAAAATATTTTGTATAGATGTTGAATATAAGAAACATTTTATATTTAATATAGGAAATATTTTGTATAAATGTTCAATGTAAAAAACATTTTATATTTAATATAGAAAATATTTTGTACAGATGTTGAATATACGAAACATTTTATATTTCATATAGGAAATATTTTTTATAAATGTTGAATGTAAAAAACATTTTATATTTAATATAGAAAATATTTTGTATAGATATTTTTTATAGATACTTAATATAGAAAATATTTTGTGTAGATAATTTTTTATAGATACTTAGTATAGAAAATATTTTGTATAGATACTTAGTATAGAAAATATTTTGTATACATATTTAATATAGAAAATATTTTGTATAGATATTTAATATAGAAAATATTTTGTACACATATTTAATATAGAAAATATTTCATATAAATATCTACTATAGAAGATATTTTGTATACACATTTAATATAGAAAATATTTTGTATAGATATTTCATATAGAAAATATTTTATAACTACTAAATTTGAATGAAAATTAGTAATAGCATTAGTATTTTCGTCCAACAATGAAGTAAATGATGTAATGAGAATCGAGCTGTTCTTCCGATTACGTTTGTTGCGTGTTCCCATCACTACCAACCGTGTAGTACGCAAGAACCTGCAGTAACGGGGTCATTTCTCAATTTCCAGACAGCCTTCCGGGCGCGCCATAGTCGTTCGAATTCTTGATCATATACACGTGAAACCTCGCACTTTAATAGTCTGAACCGTTACAGACCTTATATACAACTTTAACAGTTTTATACAATTCGTTTCCAACAGAATCGCGCAGTTTTGTTCATCTTCTGATCCCGAGAGAAACGTATACTTCTTATCAACTCCGGTGTTTCATGAGGTCAATATATGAAGCGTTCAGTCAGATCCTCGGAGCAATGTGCTGTGACAGTGCACGTGAACATAACAGAACATTAAACTAAGTTAGTGAATACAAAATTACCTACGCGCAATCAAAATGGAGCAATCTTAATCCTCCTTGGGCAACTTGGGTCATTTATGTCCCGAACGAAATTTCACGCTTGAATTTCTTTCTTTACAATATTTATTTTTATCCATTGATGCTTCAAACATTTGACGTTCCAACGCTATTCCAGAATTGTTTTAGACATTTTTTAAAATATAGAACAGTAAAGAGAAAAGAAAAGAAATTAATCGTGAACATAAACGACCCAAAATTGATCATTGGAAAAATGTATTGTTACCAGAAAAGTGATTAAAACAACCGAAAAACTATCTGTACTGCAAAAAGTGTAAAATAAGTTAATGTGTTAAAGTGGACCTGGTTTAGAAATTAGTAAAACGTCAGTGGAGATATACAGTTTAACGATGTGGTTTGGTATTTTGTTGCTCGCGATTGTGTTAATTTTGAAAGTGCTGCTTGACTATAGAAGAACGCGCAAATTTCCTCCAGGTAACGGTTTTCATATGTAGATGATTTTCTAATGTCGTGAAACTGTTGCATAAATTTGTTTTTGTGTTTAGTAATCAGACTGTGTATTTTATGCATTCATGAGAAAACAACGTAAATTTTAAAAAGATTTGAATGTATCAATATATTGTTTTAACTTCATTTAAATTATTGAAGGAAAGAAGAAGTTTCAGTTTAGCTCTCTTTTCTTGTAATTAATAAAGAACATTTTTATCTTGCATAACGATCCGTAGTTTAGTGATGATTGTTTATTTTATTTTAATGAAGGACCATGGGGTTTTCCCATCGTTGGAAACTTATTCCAAGTCGCAAAGTTAGCGAGGAAAGAGAAACTATTTTCTGATATTTGGATTCGTTTGGCTGAAAAGTATGGGCCAGTTTGTAGTATTAAATTGGGCATGCAGGCACCGACGATTGTAGTTTCCGGAAAGGATGCTATTAAGGAGATGTTGAATAAACCGGAATTCGATGGCAGACCGAACGAATTTATGTTTAAATATCGATGCGGTGGTACGCCGCAAGGAATACTATTCACGGACTCGGATATTTGGCATAGTCAAAGGAGGTATATATTAAAATTGGCAGCATTTTATCGGCTCCTTCCGAATTAAACTTTACAAATTTGTTTTTCCATTCGACGCTATAATACAAATTATAGAATTTGCATTGAATCATAGGATCTATATAGAAACAATTATAGGATGCCCTCAGATTTCAATATGTTTGTTTTGCAATTATTGAAATTATAAAAATAATTTTCTCGGGAGTTATTGACTAAATTTCACTTAAGCGAACTCTAATTAACTCATTATTATTTATTGTAATAGATGATTGTATAAGTTCGTGCCCGATTTTCATAGATGTCGCAAACTGTACTGCATGGCGGAGTGTAAAACAAATTATACATAATAAATATATAATATACATGATAAAAATTATATATTCTACAATTAGAAAAGAATGGTGACTATATAATTGATTAATAAAGCTGTATCCTTTAAAATTTAGCCATTAAATTTTATTTTCAAATTGGGCACGAACTTATGCCCCTATGTCATCTGATAGTAGCACCGTGTTAGTTTGTGCTCTCCAAATTGAATTAAATAAGCAGGCAAGACCGATGTAACTTTTATCAATTGTTGTTTATGACAGTATTTGATTTCAGACTAGATTTTTCACCAATCCAAAATGATAATCAAAAAATATATTTAATATTTTATTTAAGGATACATGCTAGAATATTAAAAAATATGCTAGACTCTGTAACAAAAAACGCTAGAATATTTGATAATTTTACAGTAGTCTAACTTTTTTTCTAAATTAGTTCTACATAAACAGGTTTGCAGTGAGAACTTTAAGACAATATGGTATGGGAAAACACTCTATGGAGTATATACTGCAGCAGGATGCGAACACATTAACAAATATGCTAATTCAATTAACGGCAGATGGGACTCCGATTAATATTTATTCGTTTGTTTGTGCTGCCATTTTTAGCCATGTTTGGTTCATATTGGAAGGAACAAAGTATGTAACTACATAAATGGTATTACGCATCTTTAGATACAAAATATTTATATTTATTATTTAAATAAACAAAATATTTATTATTTAACTATGGTTTTCTTCACAACGTGCAGATTTGAAGTGGGTAATGAGGCTCCTCAATTAAAGGAAACGATAAGTGTGATTAAAGATCTACTTAAAAGCTCAAATATTTTTGGAGGCATTGTCAGTTATTTTCCTTTCTTAAGGTTCTTTTTCCCTCGCATAACAGGATACGCATTGTTTCAAGAGCGACAAAAGCGTATAGATAAATTCTTCGCAGTAAGTTGTACAACTAATTTCATGTATAACAATTGAAAGTGTTATGGTTAAAAACTAAATTTCTAGCTTTCCCCAGTTCGAAATTTGAATTCTCTAATGATCAGCCTCTAATGATTAATCGTATAAATAAAGTGATTTGTCTATACAATTATTTTGTTGTGTTTGTTATAGTCTTTTCAGAAGTACACGTTGATACGTAATTGTTATTAAGTGATTCGTTATTAAGTGATTCGTTATTAAGTGAATCGTTCAACGTGTTTGAGAATATAAATATCCTACTTCATAATGATTTTTACTTAAAAAAATATACTTAAATTATATTATTATTGGTATATTATTATTGGTATATTATCTTTTAACAGTTTTCTATTAACATTTTAATTTACTTTGTAATGTTATATTTATAGGATGTGATATCAATACATAAAAATGGTCAACAGCTTAAAGAACATACTAATTTTGTGGATTCCTACTTGGAGGAAATTGATATACAAAGGAAAAAGTCACCTGGCAGTTCCTTTACTGGTAATCCTTTTTATTTTCATATTTTTAATCAAAGTTGACTGTGTGGCCAACCATCAAGAAATGAAAATGTTTGTACTCCCTCATATCTCATCTGGCGACTCTGATTAGGGATAGTCTGACGTGTCTATTCATGACCTACCGGTTCTACTTCTTACAAGTTCTAATTGTCAGCACGCAACATGGACTCATTTTCAAAGTCGATTTTGTCGAAAACAAAACCTCGTATAAAAAAATCTTATTCTGCATTGTCCACTTATTTTTCTATGTAGAATCGCCCACTATTATTAACGTAACAGTTGTACATACAAATAATAAAAAAATACATGCACAGTAGCGGACAAAAGTTTAAGACTCTCTAAAAAAGACGATAACTATTTCAATATTGTACTATACGATGTGAACTTCTTTGGGAAGCTAGAGCAATTAGTTTACTACAGGATGTGAAAAGAAATTTTTTCAATAATTGCAATTGATCGGAATTATTGAAAAAATACTAAAAATCGCATTTTCAACTTTTTTATGTGAGGCTATATTGAAAATTTAAAAAATACGAAAGAAACTTTGTCAATCTGTGTCAATTAAACATATTCTGAAAATTTCGTCAAAATCGGTTGACGTTGCAATGAACTACAAACGTTTAAAGACGGTAAAAATTGCAGATTTTCACGACTTTCGACCTCTAACTGCAATAAATCTAAGAATTCTTACACCTTTCAATGCCTGCATTTTTCCGAATCAACCGATTTCGATGAAACTTTCACAGTGCATATAATTGACACAGATCGGCAAAATGTATTTTTTAAATTTTCAATATAGGCCCTCATAAAAAAGTTGAAAATGCAACTTTTAGTATTATTTATACAATTCCGATCAATTGCAATTTTTGACAAAATTTCTTTTCACATCCTGTAGTAAACTAATTGCTCTAGCTTCCCAAAGAAGTTCAAATCGTATAGTACAATATTAAAATAGTTATCGTCTTTTTTAGAGCATCTTAAACTTTTGTCCGGTACTGTATATAGATCTGTTTCATTCCATATTTTTGTAATACGATCACTTTTGTCTTTGTCTGTCATAATTTAATAATTAGACTCCGGATGTTTATGCAAATTAAAAAGTTTATGCATCTATTTCGAAACACACAGGAGCTACGTATGAAAGTTTACATTTTTCACTAATAATTTTAATGTGGTGAAAATAATATATTAATACTCTTAATGTCTTTTAATATTTTCACTGTTTTAAATTGCACGTGCTTACTCTTGTTATAAATGCATAAAATCCTGAGTCTACTAATATAATCATATGTTGGTCTTCATCAGTTCCTAAATATGTTAATTTCTAACAAAATTACTGCACAAACTGCATCGTTATCAATTACAGCTAATTGAATTCATTGACACTGGTTTCGTATACCTTGGTCATTGAATCATTTCTACAGAAGTATAAAACCGGTTTAATGTTCACTCACGGTAAAACAGTTAAATAGCATCTCGAAGTGACTTGAGAAGTAATTTCGATAAACCGGTTATCCGTTTATAGTATTTAAATTGGGTCACGTCGTACTTAATTTTGTTCTACGTGGCTTCAAATCACAACATGTATTACACGAAAAATTAAAATATAGTTTAATATTTGTTATCTAGGGCATAACAATTTGTTCGGTTATCTCTCGATATCTTCTTATCGAGAATTCTCAAAGTAAAATCGTTGTTTATAAGTCGTCTTTATTTAATCAGAGTTATCTGCATTTGCAATGAGTCATAATGAAATTTTTTAAATTACATATTTATATTTGCAACTATACGAATTTATTTTACAATCCAATAATACTAGCAACAATGGAAACTTTGTATTAATTATAACTTGTACAAATCTGGATTAATAATATTTCTCGTAGTTAATATACATACATACCTTTTTTTTTTTACAGAAAACCAGTTAAAATACGTCTTGAAAGATTTATTTTCTGCTAGTGTAGATACAACAGACAATATGATTGGTTTTGTCATAGCATACCTCGTGGTACATCGTGATGTACAGCTTAAAGTACAAGATGAAATCGATGTCACTATAGGGAGAGATATTTGTCCTTCCGTTAATGACAAAAATCGGTAAGATGTGTTCGATTAGTTGAGTAATTTTGGTCAATTTTACTCATCATTTTTATAAACTATCGACAAATACTGCATTATTATCACATACACGTTGCAAATATATAACATGTACAAATAGAATAACAGAAAAATTATATAATTTAAATGATTTCTATTTTTTCCTTTTTTCTGTAAATGTTTTTGTAAATGTTTTTGTAAATGTTATTTTCAATGGTCGTTTTGAAGATCACTTCAGTTCCATGACTTTGAAATGATCTGATATATATATTAATGTTGACTCTTATATGTATATGATAGAATATAATTAAAAAATAACATTTGCAAGTAATACATAATGTATATGGTACTTATCGAAATTGTTTTGTTTCTCATTCTTTCTCAATATCCTTCCGAAAGAATGTTTCGAATATAAACGTATAAATACATTTGTACGAATGCAATATTTCGATATGTTATTTTCGGTACACAATCATACTATTTAGTAGTGCTATGTGATGTTAAAATAGTACCGTTTGTTTGATTTTATATATCCTGAATATTAATTAAAATTATTATTGATAGATTACCGTACTTGAACGCAGTTCTGACGGAAGTATCAAGAATCGCGAATATTACTCCAACTAGTATTCCTCATCGGGCATTATCTGATTCGAATTTATTAGGTTATGAAATAAAACGAAATTGTACATTATTAGCCAACTACAAAAGTGTCCATTTGGATAAGGAGCACTGGGGTGATCCGGAAGTATTTCGTCCAGGGAGATTCATCAACCACGAAGGACAATTTGTTGATGATCCATGGGTCATGCCTTTTGGGATGGGTAATTATTTTTACAATTACTTATATACTGATTCATTATTGGTAAAAAGAATATAAAATTCATCTCAGATAAAATGAGAGACGAGTCTATACTTAGGCAACAAAGGATTACATACATAAGTTATAATAGTTTTTTTTCATTTTTTTTTCATTTTTTTTTT
>CM052201.1:4571550-4595431 GCA_028455805.1 Lasioglossum figueresi
TTTTTTTTTCATTTCTTTTTTCATTTCTTTTTTATTTTTTTTCATTTCTTTTTTATTTTTTTTTAAATTTTTGGTTATTATCTTTTGTATTATATAATTTTCTTTACTTGCAGGTCGCAGAAAGTGTCCCGGTGAAGGACTGGCGAAGAATACAGTCTTCCATTTTGTAGTGTGTCTTTTGCAAAAACTTAATTTTACGTTACCAGAGAATCATCCAGATCTTGATCTTCATGGAATCGATGGTTTTGTTACTTCGCCGCCTAAAATGGAGATTGTTATTACTCGAAGATAGACATTATAATAATGAAAAAAGTTCTATTGTTAATTTCTACATTCTAGAAAGAGTTTTCGTCACTACACAATTTTACAAAAAGTTTCTTTTAGAATTAGTTAAATTGTTGTAACAAATTGTTTATATAATTGAGTTTTTCAAGATACGAGGACCATTAAAATGAATATATTTAGAAAGTAACTACTGTAAAATTAGCGAAACTCGAAGTTAACCCGAAGTTAACCCGAAGTTAACCCGAAGTTAACCCGAAGTTAACCCTTAGCACTCGAGTGGCGACTCTGAGGCGCCACTAAAAATTGTTGTACCATTATTCAAAATATTGTTTACATTATTCAAAATATTGTTTACATTATTCAAAATATTGTTTACATTACTCAAAATATTATTTACAATATTCAAAATATTGTTTACATTACTAAATATGTTACTAAACATTTAAGTATTGTGTGAGGTATTATATCAATTTTATATTCATACAAATAAAAGAATTTATATAGAATGGAATTATTCTAGGTCAAAAGAAATGTTTAATTTTCCAGTTAAAATAGGTCTGAGCATTAAATGCAGTGCATGTTTGTTAAATATTAAATTAAATGTATAAAAAGATTATATACACGGATTTGAAATTAGCGCTGGTTCATAAGAACGATTCTAGTTACTCCTTCTGATCGCAAGACGGCGATGGTGAACCGAAAACAAAGTTAAGTCACGAATCAATAGTTAATTTTGCATCGTTTGGCATCATATTTGTTGTTTGACGCAGTTTTCTGGACGTTTTGAATTTGGAACCAATGTAGAATAAAGAAAGCAATGTAAATTATTGATCATGTATGTATTATTTTGTCGGAAAATAAATTTGGTAATAGTGGAAGATGAAAATTTCACAAATCATTTTTAATATAAAACAAGTAAGTTTGCCCAACTATATATTTAGATTGATGTAGGAAAAGTAATAATTTTTTAATTATGTCATAAATGTAAGTATGCACTTAATGATTTTAGTACTTTAGTAGTTTATAAAGGTAAACATTTTTATACTTTAAATTTATATTCAATATTATTAAGAAATTCACATAGATATTTCGCAAAGCTGATTTGATTTTTTAATTGATTTAATATAGAACGTGCCAATGACAATTTAATTTACATATTATTACTTTTCAGATTCTCGTTGATTGATGGACATTTATTTCTAATTGTGAATAATATGGCAAAAAAAATTCAGGATCCAATGGTTTTATGCTACTATGACTGTGTAATCAGAGCTAGCGATGTAACATTACTTCAAGGGCCACATTGGTTGAACGATGTCATAATAGGATTTTATTTCGAATACTTGGATGTCACAATTAACAAGGATGGAAAGAAAGATATATACTTTATCGGCCCTGAAGTAACACAACTGTTAAAGCTGACCGATCCATCTCAATATGATATATTTTTGAATTCTACAAGTATAGCAGAATGCAAATGCATATTGTTTCCTTTAAACGATTGCGACAGTAGAGAATCAGCAGGAGGATCGCACTGGAGTTTGTTAGTGTATTGTACACAAGAAAAAACATGTTATCATTTTGATTCGTTTAAAGGTTGCAGCTATGCTGCTATGAAATTAGCAAGGAACATACTGAGTTATGTGCTTGGCAAGGATGAACCCGAAAAGAAATTTGTGGAACCAAATTGTCCACAACAAGATAATGGATATGATTGTGGAATTTATGTGTTGTGCTTAACAGATATAATTACGGAGCACGTTTTAAGAACTGGTCGAGTAAGTGGATGCGACTATAGCCGAACCAAAAGTTTGGTTTTCAGAAAACGTGGACAATTGTTGGATTTAATAGATGAATTGAAGGAGAAAGAGAGTGCTAAAAACACATAATTTCCTGTAGATTGAGAACTCTTCTATTTTTTTAAATGCTTTGGGCATATATATTGTAAATTCAGTTTACATTGTTGTAGTTATACATTATTACGTATTTTGTTAATAATATTATATTGCATATGTGTACATAAATAAGAGATGAATAAAAATGATATTTTTGAAGATATTCTCTAGTTGAAATATTTTTCTATGACTCTTTTTCTATGGATGTTTTCTCCAAAGATTATTAGATTTGTGCATGTACTTACTTACAAGTTTTATAGACATTTATAGACATTTATAGACATTTTTTTATAGAAGACAATAGGATCAATTTTAACGAAAATGATATGGTTCCAACAAAACTGATATTGATGTCCTCAAGATTTTGAATAGTATGATCATGCAAAAGAAATTCCTTTTTATCATGTTTTTCTCTACAGAAATTGTTTCATGTCACTAAAAGCAACAGAGACATGCTAAGTCCACTTCACATTGAGAATTTAATCTACATATTCAGTTTCGTAGACACGTAACGAAAATAGATTTTGCAGATAATAATTATGAATCATATGACTGATTGTAAGACTACTTTATCTTAAGTTATGTACATTATTAGTATTCAAGACATATTTGGTTTATTATGTCAGTATACTTCGCTAATTAATAAATGATCTAATACTTCGAAGTATTCCTATATTACCGATTTTTCAACGTGTAATATCTTTGAAACTCGATGTAGAAAAGTGTTTAAAATAGAAACGTTTAGAATTCTGTTTCTATTTCATGAAAATTTTTGTAAACAGAAAAATTATTGTCACGCAACGAGAACAACCAGTAAGCAACGAGAACAACCAGTAAGCAACGAGAACAACCAGTAAACAACGAAGTACAAAATCCGTTTTTACACCAAAAAAATATTGTTTTTTATGTGTAATGTAATAAAGAATATAATAATTGTTTTTATCTCATGAATCAATATTGAAGAACCTATACGATGCTCCGATAAAAAAAGCTGTTTGACGTGAAAGTTTTGAATAATTATACAAATTATGAATTAATTAATACAACATAGCAAGTCGTTATCAACAATGTAGTATACTAAATATTATCACGCAGATCAGGATCGTAATGCGTCTGAGGAATATTGCCAAACATTAATCTCAGATACCATTCAGCGTCAGTCTAAACGTGTCCATGATGTATACATATAATGCACGCATCGAATCGTAGTTGACTCGGCAGTATATCTCTTGGCTCGTGAAACGCTAAAGGTGCCTCACCATGGTGCCTCAATATTCGTTAATCGTAAAAAACATATTCGAGTGCCTTTAAGTGTGTTTCTTGCTTCGCGTGGAAACCTGTCAAGTATATTACCATAGTACAGTGCAGCTCAACGTGATTATTTCAACCATCTCCCACAGAAATTAACGACTACAACAGAACGGTGATCTCTTAAAAAAGGAAAGAGATCAAAGAATAAATAAATCGATTAACGTTTTAATAAAATAAAATATACTACGAGACTATTTCGTGTGTGCAAATGACAAATTAAAATAAAAAATAGTTGTATTTCGATACAAGAAATGTTTTGAGTTGTCTTTTCTCGAATAGAATTTTAAAAAATAACCGCCATTTCTGTTTACTATGGAATAAATCGTACAAATTTTTTCCGGCACAGTGACTCAGCAAAGTTACACTATTTTAAACAAACTATGTTACATAAACTATTTCAATTTTTGAATCGATCCATATACGTCTAACTGGGAATAACAAACAAGAATTGTTTATAACGTTTATATCCGTTAAAATACCCGTTCATTTTAAGACAAGTTTGCAAAATTTGTATGCGTCATTCGTTGCGAATATGTTAAAAGCAAGAACCCGTTGTATTCTGACGCAAGAAATCTTCGGAATTGTTTTTATGAATGTTAGTTGATTTTCCATAATGATGTAACTTTACGCAAAAGCTTCATTGAGTTGTTAAAATGATAGGAGTGCTGCTCAAGTGTGTAATTCCGAAATGACTATATCATTTTTTCAACTTGAGTCATACTATTTTCTTAGATACAATCTGATATCTTTGAAGGATTAACCACGATAAGTGGAGAGTTCGGGTACAAACTCAGTCAATGAGATCTGATCATGTCAGTGAAGCAAAACGGTCCAGAGCTCGAAGAAAATGGAAAGCGAGCGAAAGAGAAAAAGGAAGATGAGCAAAATTCCGGCGAAAACTTTGCTCCGCCTGATGGCGGCTGGGGTTGGATCATCGTATTAGCCGCTGGATTTTCTAATGTGAGCGAAAAATCTACGAACGATATCAATTTTACATATATAATAAACCGGTTCTACTATCACCCACATTCTTTGCACTTTCACAGTTTTCTCAGACACCTAGAAAGTTTACTTCTTGATATTATTGTGCAGCGAATATTTAGCAACGCGAGGATAGTATATTTGTACTACCCCTGGCAGAAAGTATTCGATCAAAATCGTAAATGTGATTGTTAGACTATGGACTACATTACGCAAAATAATAATTGTTTGCATTAATTCGAAGATACACGAGCTACGTAGACATTTAACTTCTTTTCTTAATGATTTCAATCAGTTGAAAATAATACAACGCTTAAATTCGTTTTGCATTGGATCTAATCAAGTTTATCATAAATTCATAAAATCCGCAATTTAGTGATTGTTCAACGAATTATTTGTTAAACACAAAAATTAATAAATATATAAATAATGTATACATACGACAATTAAACTAAGAGGCAATGATATTTTAGAAAAATACGAATAAAACATAAAGCATTTGCCATTATCGTTAATGGAAATATTTTTATACTAAAAATGTGAATAATTACAGTGATAGACATTCGATTTGTTTGATCGAATCATTTTTGTAGTAGAATGAAAAATATTCGATACTTCCTCGATTCGATGAAAGTCACTTTTCAAGTGCGTTTGAGATAAACGAAGATCTAAAATATTATTTTACGATGGATACGATGGAACAGTGATTATATTCGCTTTCGCAAATGAATTTCAGTATTTGTACGGTTCTTTCAGTTGTGCATATTACCAATGGTACAATCCTTCGGCTTGATATTCAGAGATCGATTTGCAGAGTTGGGTATCAGTGCGTCGCAAACAACGACCATAATAAATATAAATTGCGCCGTAACTGCTTGTACAGGTAAGACGTTTCCACAGTTAGTCATTATTAAACGGCTTTAACAGGCGCGATTACCTTTTCCTTCGCACGTTCTATGTTCGCTTATGTATGTATCCATTATCAAAAGATGTAACTGCCCGATAGGAACTGATAATACAACGCGTCGAATACAAACTTCGAAAAGGGAACGCAGCTTTATCGCAGTCTGCTGTTAATATTGTCGTTTTTTCGTTAGACGTAATACATTAATCACCGTTTCGTGATATTCATGTTAATTGCGTACGACTTCATAACAAGAACGCTTGTACCATGTGCGCTCTTAACTGCACGTGCAACAAATAGCATTGTTTTGCAACGACTGTTATAACACCGTATTTAGTAGAAGTAAAAATGTTTTGGAGAACATTTTACGGTAAATAGTATTCTAATGACCACGACTGCATTTACAGGAAGCACAAAATATCCAGAAATTACTTCTAATCGAAGAGAAAAAATTGAATTGTTTATTAAAACAAAATTTTAAAATGCATTTCTCAAGAAATAAAAATTATGCATTTTAGAAAATTCTGTTTTACACAGTTTGGTAGATATATTAATACCATGCATCTTTCGTTTCAACTTTGTAATAATTAATTTAATTGAAACATTCTATATACTGCTCGACCTTGTTCTAAAGCTATAGCCACTTATGTGTTCCAATAAATAATCCGCGATAGCTTATCTTCAAAGAAACTGCGCTAAATTATCATCCACGGTTTACATTTGAACACAGTCTTGTTATTGCTAATGTTTTAATCTTTTACCAACATATGTCAGATTACTTAACACATGAACACAGACACGTTTTTCCAGGATTTCAAGGGTGCGGGATGCACGTTCTCATTTCTCTATAATACAAAAATGGGGGTTTTAAGTAATCAAAAACGCTGGATAAAAGTTATATCTAGGCCGCTATTGTCCTCAAAAGTCTTATTTTTCGTTTACGCGGCGTAATTTACGTTATTCAGAAGCATACGACATCTCATGTAGCTATTTTCATAAAGCTATGACAATTACACTCCGAGACGAAAAGATAGCACACTTTGAAATTAATGTAATTTCTGTTTATTAAATATTAGAGATTCAATTTTTTTTATACACATATTTTTAGTGTGTCTTGCTTAACATACATGAATGAAATGAAACGAAGCTTCATTAACTTAATGTATTTTTATTGAAACAAGTAGAATTATTAACGAAATATGGAGGGACAAAATAATAGCACACTTAACGAAAAACTTAAAATATTATAGAATTAATCGATAAAAATCAATGCTCAATATTTTGTAGGATCTCCTTTACAACTAATGTCTTCAATCATTCGGTTTGGTAAAGATTTATACAATTTTTTAATATTGTTTTGTCTAATATTATCCCATTCGTCCAAAATTCACTGTTTTCAATCGTAAATATTTTGGAATTGTCTGCCATTTTGGTACACGGCTCTGGCAAGATGTCCCCAACAATTCTCAATAATGTTGAGGTTGGAGATCTTGCTGGCCACTCCAAAACACGAATAATTTTTGAAGAACCGTATTTCTTGACCGCTTTCGCCGCGTGGACAGCGACATTATCTTGTTGTAAAATTTATTTATTTGCAGCAATTATTACAGCATAAATGTTTAGTTGTTCATTTATCATTTCAATATACCGTTCACTATTCAAATATTCATTCGTTCTTTTATAAATTTATTAAATTATCACACAGCAACCACCCATGTGGCGACGGCTTAAAAAATTGCTGTTCGTCATTCAAATCATGATAGTAATAGCCTACACTATTACTATCATTTTGCTATTAGTATCAATAATGTAATTTACGCCTCATAAACGTAAAAATTGGACTTTCGAGAGCGATCGCGGTCTGTTCGATCTTTTATCTAGCGCTTTTGACTACTGAAAAATCCCATCTTTGTATTACCGAGAAACGAGAACGCGCATCCCGCACCTTTGCAATTATGGAAACGAGTCTACCACCTTAAATTGTGTTGCTTGCGTCTGATGCTTTCACTACTGTTGGTGTTTCTGTTAAAAATAATAAGAAAGCAACCCTCACTCTGCAGTGATTAAAAAATTGTACAATAAGTATATGTATTACGTATTAGTAATAACTCCTGACGTGATCCTACGCATCTTCCTCCTTTGCCAATTCGTAATTCGTAATAGTCTTGTTAAACAATTTTATAATAGGAGTTTATAGCATTTATAAGTATTTTCATAAAACTTTTTTTTACTGTTGTAGGACTATTTAATGGCCCGCTGTTTAGGAAATTCAGTTTCAGACAGGTAGCTTTCATCGGTTCTCTAATTTGCGCATCGTCGATCACAATACTGTCAACCATGAAATCTTTTGCCGGTGTTATAGTTTTCTTCTCGATTTTGTATGGTAATTTTATAATTATTCTATTTCGTTCCAGTTTCATCTTTATAATTCAGAGTAACAGAATTTATAATGTAAGCGACTATATAATTTCAGGTATCGGGATTGGCATAACGTTGTCGTCGAATGCTCTAGCTTTAAATACTTATTTCAAAAAGAAAAGAAGAATGGCGACGGGTTTCAGTTGGACTTGTACGGGTCTGGGACCTATTATAATACCACAGGTCATTGCATAACAAATAAGAATAATTAATAAGTTGAGATATTGATAATCAACAGCGTATACCAACACATAGAACATAAACAAATATAAATAAGTAACAAAAAATGTAAAAGCTCAAACTGAGAATATTACGATGAACGCGCGTGAAAATAAAAGAAATTTTTAATAAATACTTTCCGTTTTAGATAATCACATTGTTGATGCCCGTGTATGATATAGAAGGCACTACTCTTATTCTTGGTGGTCTTGCATTTAACGGAGTTACGTGCGCTCTTCTGTTGCAACCTGTGTCTCGACATCTGAAAAAGAAACGAAATACAGATCAGTTAAATGGTAAAGAGGACTTAGAATGCAAAGAGCCGCTAACTTGCACAAAGGTACGTTTCTACAGTAAACAATTCAATAGATAATTAAAGTGAAATCTGTCTGTTTGTCATAAAAATTATTCGCATTTGCTTTTTTATACTTTATATTTTTTATACTTTATTTTATTTTTAATGTCTTTTATCATCACGTAATAGCGAAGGTTAAGACGAATCTAAATATCACAACCTTCATATAACATTGAGTGCCAAAAATAAAAATAAATAGAAATAGAAAAAATAGAAGTTTTGCTTAACTAACATACAGTACATATTTCTTGTACTGTGATAACTATACCATTTTCAGATCACTACAGAGCCATCAGATGAGAAAAAACAAATGGCGGAAGAGATCGAAGTCTCAGAAAATATTGATGACAATGAACGAAGCAGTTACGGTGCTCTGAGTCTCGCAAAAGAAAAGTTCAGTAGCCAGTACTTATATTACGACGACGAAGAAGATGGCGCTTCCGGTATAGACGTGCTAGCTCCTGGTGTCCTTATGTTGTCGCGAGCTAATGATGGATGGTAAGCACAAAAATGGTAAAATGTGATTTTACATTGGAGTACAATGATGAAAGATGATAATGTTTCAACGAAATAGGTTTTCGAGAAAAAATACTTCAACCGCTTCCATAGCTTCGAGATTATCAAAGAAGGAAGAGGCTTTTAAAAGTCCCTACAGAAAAACGTCGTTGACTGTGTTCAGGCAGACCAGTCTCCCTAGAGGGTCATCGATGAAAAGTGTCAACAGGTAAATATTAGTTGGCTTTTTTTATATTAGTTAGCTTTTTTATATTAGTTAGCTTTTTTTATATCAGTTAGCTTTTTTTATATCAGTTAGCTTTTTTTAATTAGTTTACTTTTTTATTTATTTTTTGACTCTACATGGAGATCATTTTATATTGCAGCCCTAAATACTAGAACAACGCCCCCTTAATAATCACATCGCAATTAAAGGAAAATTAGCTATTCTAGCAAATAAAAATCACTCTGTTTTTCACTTCTGAAATTGTTATCTCTCTACTGTAGTGTAATGTAATTCTATTTACGATCACTACATATATTTTGTTTTGTCTTACTGAACTTTCTCTGTACAACACAATATACTATCGTTAGATGAAACTAAACAAACGTACCTTTGGAACTGCCTAACTAACCAGATGTAGTCTATATTTGTTTCTTGTAAATATTAATGAGGATAACCTTTCGAATGAAGATTCCCCAAAAAGTCATTGTAGAAATTATTTATAATGTTCATAGACAGTATAGTGAAAAAATGGCCGGATATCCATCAAATACGAGTCTGCTGATGATTGTTAATAAAAATAACGAGAAATCTGATGATTGTAAGGATCCACTCAACAAACGAATTGTAGAGCAAAATGCCATGGTGATTCCTGAGGAGGCCGAATGCGATCACTTAATAAACCAAGTAAGTACTATTTTATAATTAAAGTTAACTTTTTTTACTTTCCGGACAAATAGGCTGAAAATTGTGAGAAACTGTAATCCAACCATTTTTAAGCAATAGTAACTGATAAACCAATTAATTCATTTCGATAATATTTTCAGCATGTATACATATAACTTGAACCTATAAGACACATTTCCTTCGTTACAAGTCCTAACAAAAAAGTTGTTACTATTTCCTTTTTCATACTTCAAACTAAACA
The DNA here is from genome assembly GCA_028455805.1 of Lasioglossum figueresi. Classification (NCBI taxonomy): domain Eukaryota; kingdom Metazoa; phylum Arthropoda; class Insecta; order Hymenoptera; family Halictidae; genus Lasioglossum; species Lasioglossum figueresi. The sequence goes on from CM052201.1 coordinate 4,581,565, forward strand.
TAATTTTTCCGAAATGTTCATTGCGTATCATCTAGTAAACTGAGCCATCTAACTTGGCAGACAAACCGAAGTCGTTGGTTCATTTATAAAAAAAGTTATACTGATTTAAAGTGTGTGCCACCAATTACAAAACTGACTGTATGTTCTATACGCATGCGAATTGCTTTTGGGTTTCAGGAACCTGTCGAAGAGGAACGGAGAACGTTCTGGCAAGCTCTAATTATATTTTTCGACTTAGATCTTCTTCGTGATTCGATTTACGTAAATTTGATGGTGGGCCTGACGTTTGCTACTTTCACGGAATTGAATTTCTCGCTGCTGACGCCGTTCATTTTAGCTGACTACGAATGCACGAAGACGCAAGTTGCAATGTTTATGTCGATCCTCGCTGGTATTGATGTACTCACCCGATTAACGATTCCGTTCATAGCAGACTTCATTGGATGGAGCAATAGAAGTTTCTTCCTCGTGGGTATATGTCAGCTGGCAGCTGGTCGCATCGGTAGGAAATGTTCGAGTATATTAATAGATTTTAAATGCGCTATAATAAACCATCTTATAATCATCTGGTTAACTAGTTGGGCAACCACTGTGCTTGAATTATTATAGACTTGCGGTTACCTTTTCCTGTTTTCTTTTCATTTGTCATTTCCGTTGGTGACTGTTTACTTTAGGGCACGTGCATTTTTATGTCCTTGAAGTATGTTTTCAAAGTTGACGTCCTAAGTAACTTTTCTTATTATGCATACAGAATGAATCAGCCAACATTTTCACCTGAAACATCTCCGTTGTTTTTAGTGCAAATAAAATCATTACACGTTAACAACAATATTGTGATTTTGTAGCAATATTAAAATAATAGTTTTTGGACATTAATAGTACTTTGTTTTAAAAGTCTATAAAAATGCATACACGGGTACAATTAAAATTAAATCTGTCCCTCTGCAACAAAGTGTACAAATAGCGGCCTCTCCGTTTCTGTCTCACAAGTCGTACGGCACTGAGTTTTCTGTCTCACAAGTCGTACGGCACTGAGTTTTCTGTCTCACAAGTGGTACGGCACTGAGTTTTCTGTCTCACAAGTGGTACGGCACTGAGTTTTCTGTCTCACAAATGGTACGGCACTGAGTTTTCTGTCTCACAAATGGTACGGCACTGAGTTTTCTGTTTCACAAATGGTACGGCACTGAGTTTTCTGTCTCACAAGTGGTACGGCACTGAGTTTTCTGTCTCACAAGTGGTACGGCACTGAGTTTTCTGTTTCACAAATGGTATGGCACTGAGTTTTCTGTTTCACAAATGGTACGGCACTGAGTTTTCTGTTTCACAAATGGTACGGAACTGAGTTTTCTGTTTCACAAATGGTACGGCACTGAGTTTTCTTTCTGACTTACATTCTTTGTGGATTAGAAAGATTTTTTACATTATTGATTAAAATTTCGCGTATGTAATAAAAAATTATCCGTTAAGTTTTCTTCTATCTATCGCCACATGCAATCTTCCATGAAATAAAATGTTATCTGTTACGAAATATTAATTTATTTTAGTGCTTTATCACTTCCGATGATTGTCTTATCAGCTAAAACACAAACTTTTAAGAATGTGAGCCACAATAGTCACAGGTGTATACATATACTGTAAAATAAAATCATGTTCTTTCTAGTTACATCACTTGTATAATGCAATTTATTTGCTAAATATCTGAACAGTTTTCGTAGTGAGGTGCCAATATAACTTCATTCACGGTATGACGCAAAAGATAACCGTGAATACGATTTTTACGTGTTATCTAACTAATAAGTTATCATCTAATCACATCACAATCTCTATTAATCAAGAGTTAAAGCACTTCGTTGAGGAGTTAGTAGTTTGTAGCAGTTTTAATCGCATATATTGCCACTGTGGAAACCTGATCTATGTTACGTTTGTTAATAGTAATAATGAGATATTTAGCAGACAAATGTATAAATACATAACAGTCTTGTCTAGATGAAATTTTCAGAATTTTTTTATATTATCAATGTAGGCCCGCATAAAACAGTTGTAAGCAACAACTATTAGTATTTTCTTTATAATTCCGACCAATTGCAATTATTTCAAAATTTTTAATAATTGTTTTAACTTCTATACAAACATCTAATTTCTTTTAAACGTGACTAAATGTTACTGCGAGTCTCTGTACATCGCATTTAAAAGGGAGTAGAGCGTTCTCATTTCTCGATAATACAAAAATGGGGGTTTTAAGCAGTCAAAAACGCTAGATAAAATATCGATCTATACCGCTATTGCCCTCAAAAGTCCCATTTTTTTTGTTTACGAGGCGTAATTTGCATTATTCGGAAGCATACAACTGCGCATGTTGCTATTTTCATAAAGCTGTGACAGCTACATGTTGCCGAATAATGCAAATTACGCCTCATAAACATAAAAATAGGACTTTCGAGGACTTTCGAGGACGATCGCGGACTTGATTGATCTTTTATTTAGCGCTTTTGACTAGTGAAAAAAATTGGTGACAAGTATTTCCAAAGAAAGTGTTAATAAATTGATGTAATAGTAATAAGGCAGTTCATGTAAGAGTTAATTCATCTGTTTCAGTAATGGCGCACGTACAAGATTTCCGAATTTTACTGGCGATTGCAGTTTTATTGGGCGTCGGCAAAGGTTTGCGAACCATTTTCATGGCCCTCGTGATTCCGAGTCATGTTCCACTATCAAGATTACCGGGTGCAACAGGCATACAGTTGTTGACGAGTGGCATACTTTCGTTAATATTAGGTCCAGTTATTGGATACATTAGAGACATTTCATCCGACTACATGACTACACTTCATTGTTTAAACATATTAACATTTTACACGACGATTTCATGGTGTATTGAGATGTGTTACACTAAACGAAAATCTAAAAAAGCGGCACAAGCGAAAGATACATCGCAAAAACAAGTGGCAGTATAAATTACTGTGGACTACGATCTTCATAATGAAGTGAGCAAATAAAGATATATTTTCTATTTATTTGACCGGAGGTATTTATTGTTGAATTTACTCCTATTGTATACTTTTGAAAGCATTTACGTACTAGTTTTTATTTAAGGAGGTGCGCGACAGTATTAAAATTGTAAAAATCGATTTTTGTTACTGTTGTTGTTGAAAACCTTATTCTTTGTGAAAATTTCAAAAAATTATGTAACATTCGCATAATTATAGAAGTTATAAGCCACAAGAACAACGATTTAATAAACTTTGAAAGAGACATTTGATGAATATTTTTACTTCTGCTTGATAGTAGAAAATGTCATTTTTTAATGGAAGGAAATAACGTTTTCCTTATCGCTAAAAAAAATTTAAAAGAAATTATATCCTCAAATTCCTAAAATTGACAATAATAGAATAGTGTATCTTGCGAGTATCGAGAATTTTATGCGTGTACTTATATAAATTATGCTTTTCAGTATATGCAGTCAGTAGACTCGTCGCAAAAACTGATGCTACCATTGAGATAAAACAATTTTTATTTCACAAAAGATTAAATCGATAATTGATTTTCAAAATGCCGTTACTACTTTAATTTCTTACTTATTCGTCGTGGTACTGACTGTACGTCACACTCATATCAAACATGAATCTTAATTATTTTTTTGTATCAAACACATAATCGCTCAAAGCGAGCTTAGCTTTTATTTTTTCCCAAGAATTTGTGGATAGTATCGAAACGTAAAAATATGTACGAAATTCTAGCAATAAAAGGTTTTGTAGTTTTATTTTTGTATGCATTTATATATATATCATTCATATTTATAAAGAATGCTTGTTCGCAGTCGTTAATACTTTGAACACTGCATTTTTTAAATGAAATCTTTCAACGAAATTATTATAGTTCAAGTATCAAGAATTTCTCGAGAATGGGAAATTTAGTGTTCAAATACCTTTCGGATCCATTTTATTGTATATATGTAGAATATGTATAATGTAATAAAAACTGTAAAAAATGATATCATCCTATTTGACTTTTTATCGGCTTAATTACGTCCTCAAAAGATATATGTATAGTGACGGAATGTGGTTTCAGATTAAGGTGCAATTTATTTTCGTCTGTAGATATGATTCACTCATTTACGATATATTAATCTCACATGGAATTTCAATTAGCTGATATAGTATCGCGTTTTACAAGAATCTACCTATCATTTTAAAAAATCTAAGCTTTCATTCATCCCATATTTTCTCTAATAAAATCTATTCAAGGAGTGCGTCTCCTAGACAGACGACACTCGCGCGTCACTGCACACAGTCATCACAGTACACTCACACACCGCTAGACCACGTATACGTACGCGAGGATTGCAAGGGTACGGGATTCCACCCCTGATTTCTTAATAATGCAAAGGCGGGGTTTCGTAGTAGTCAAAATCGCTAGATGAAAGATCAATCTAAAGGGCTATTTGCCTCAAAAGTCCTACTTTTAATTTACGACGCGTAATTTTCATTATTCGGCAGCATGTCCCGGAGCCGCGAGGAGCAATGGACAGGCGACGGTGCTGTCGCCTATCGTGACTGTCGTTATGCTATCGAATAATGAGAATTACGCGTCGTAAACGTAAAAGTAGGACTTTTGAGGCAAATAGTCCCCAAGATTGATCTTTCATCTAGTGATTTTGACTACTAAGAAACCCCGTCTTTGCATTATTGAGAAATCAGGAGTAGAATCCCGGACCCTTCCGACAGCCACGATAGGCGGCAGCACCGTCGCCCGTCCATTGCTTCTCGCGGCTCCGCGATATGCTACCGAATAATAATAATTACGCGTTGTAAACGTAAAAGTAGGACTTTTGAGGCAAATAGCCCCCTAGATTGATCTTTCATCTTGCGATTTTGACTATTAAGAAACCCCTCCTTTGGATTATTAAGAAACCCCTCCTTTGGATTATTAAGAAACCCCTCCTTTGGATTATTAGGAAGCCCCGCCTTTGGAATATTAAGAAACCCCGCCTTTGGATTATTAAGAAACCCCTCCTTTGCATAATTAAGAAACCCCGCCTTTGGATTATTAAGAAACCCCGCCTTTGCATTATTAAGAAATCAGAAGTGGAACCGCGGATCCTTGCAATCCTCGCGTACGTATACGTGGTCTAGCGGTGTGTGAGTGTACTGTGGTGACTGTGTGCAGTCACGCGCGAGTGTCGTCTGTCTAGGAGACGCAGTTCTTAACACCTATACCTACACTATGGATTTAAATGAAATATTTAAAATAAAAAATTCTTCTATGTGAATTATTTAATGTTCGTTTAGAAAGAAATAATTAATATTCACTACAGGGTGTCTCAAAATTCCTATAACATGCGGAAATGGGAGGTTCCTGAGATCATTTGAAGCGACATTTTTCTTTGAAAAAATGGCATCCGTGTTTTTCGTTAATAACTCCATAACAAAGCCGTGTATGTCATTTTTGCAAAGGAAAATGTTGCTTCAAATGATCTGAGAAACCTCCCATTTCCGCATGTTGTAGGAATTTTGAGACACCCTGTATATTAACATTGATATAGTGATGATAAAAGTTATAGTTATCTGGGAACAAAGTGTAGATATGTTTAAATAATCATTAAACAATTATAGAAACCGACTTCTGGTTTAGTTACAAAAATTGCAGTCTGACCTGTCAACAGAAAATTCATAATACTTGTTGCAATATCCTTTGGAACTAGCAACCTTGATAAAAGTATACGGAAGAAGACAGTAGTTTCGATTAGATATCCCACAGCGGTTTATCTCAATCATTATAAAATGTAACGATTATTCGCCGCCCGATGACAGTTCAAGATCCATCACCATGAGAACGCAAGATTAGTGTAACTCCTCCGACACTCCAATTGCGGTTCGCGGTGACTTATTATAAAACGCTTTCAAAATTGTCGTGAACGCTATATGTAATTATAAATGTTTAATGAAGTGCAAATTAGTGATTCTACGCAGTGACTTAAAAAAAACGATTATTACAAAATAAGACAGCATGACAAAAAAAAATATATATAAAGTTATCGAAGAAACCAGCCAGATGGTATTATTGTTCGTGAAGATTAGTACCATGGAGAATTAATTCGGTTCGAAAAAGTGCTTTTTTATCAGCCGTGCGACGTGAAGTACTTTTATTTAACAGATGGTTGGTCTAAAAAAAATGAACGAGTGATTATTTTATATAAAAAATCCTTAAACGTCACAGTATTATTATAAAAGTTTCGTGTTCAGAGGAAAAGTGTCATTCAACGTTGACTATGATGCGCATTCAATTGTTACACACAGTTAGTTTCATATTAGTACATTTTTTGGAGCCACTAACATAATCAACTACAAGGAAAAAAGGAGTAAGTAATCGATTAAAAATTTTCAAAAATATATGCTGATAAAATTCTAACAGCGGATCGATTAAAAATTGTAAGATCACAGTTTTATCGTCCAATATTTTTAACTTCTAAACTGCTTATCTTTTTAATTTCGAGCTTTAAATTGAGCCCCAATTTATTATTGGGTTGGGTTGGCAAGAAAGTAATTTCGGTATTTTAAGGTGAAATAGAACTCAATTTTTCGTATTCAAGCAATGCACTTTAATGAATAAAATATTTTGCATTTTGTTCGATGATCTTTTGCCGTCTTTCTGGTAGCTTCACAATTCCGCGCTCATAAAACTTCTGGTCCTTATCGGTAAAAAACTGATCCAAGTGCGATTTCAGGTCATCATCATTTTCACCTTAAAATACCGAAATTATTTTCTTGCCAATACAACATTTTGTATTGCAATTGAAATATTGACAATTTCTCGAGAATCGGAAATTTAACATTTAAATACTTTTTGGATCGATTGTAGGTATTATATGTACATATAGATTGTACTATACAGTTTAGGACACTCCACATAAGATTCAGAATCTGTATTAGTTTTCTGAGCATTTAAGACTCTAAGAAACGGTGATGAATCGTGGCAACAAGTAATAGAAATTTAACTATTGGAGAAGAAATCTATAAACCAAAAATGACTGCAGAAGAAACTACTACAGTTCCTCCAGATGGAAAATGGGGTTGGATGATTGTTTTGGCTTACGCTTTAAATGGGGTACGTAAAAACTGCCTTGTTGTATGAAATAACCGTTGTCGTATCAAAATTACTATTGTAATTAATTAACTAAGAATAGTTTGTTTTTAACATTCATATAAACGTTCGAAATATAGTCATCATTACCTTAAAACTTGGATAAAAATTCATGAAGAATGTGTTTATAACATAATACATATAATTTTATCTACTAGACAAACGAAGGTTTCTTCCTCTTCTTAGAACTCTCTTTTTGATTTATGAAAAACATAAAATTTAAGAATTTAAAAATCGTATTTTTTCGTTCAACAGCTGCTACTTGATCTATAATAATTCTTTTTTTAAACCTATCGTTCGTTAAAGAAAATTATGCATTAACAGGATTTATTTTAGAATACCTATCGAACGTACAAATATTATTTTCAGATCTCAACTGGATCCCTTCTGCATGGATTCGGATTAATATTTAAAGACACGTTTCCCCTGTTCGGCTTCAATGCGACAGAGTCAACAATTATTATTAATGCAAATTTAGCTTCTGGCATGATCCTCGGGATAATTAACGGTCCTCTGCTACGTACTTTTGGATATAGAAAAGTAGGGATAATTGCTACCGTATTGTACACTACTGGTGTAACTGCAACAGCGTTCACTAGATCTTTCGCCCTACTTTTAATATTTTACGGTTTATTTACTTGTGAGTATCAACATCTTGGGATCAGCGTGCAGTATCTTTTCATAATCATACAGTACAGGGTGGTCCAATATTTTCATTATTTGTCGTAACATGAGAAAATTATGTATACACAGTTGCGGCTAAAGTCAAAAATAGAGTCAAGTTAAAAATAGAAGTTGCATGAAAGCTCTCATAAACTGATTAACAAAAAATAAAAGTAGTGAAAAATATTCCTGGGTTATACGCAGCCGCTTAGCGCGCTTACCGTTAAATCCGTCATTGCGTATACAAAATTTACATGGTATCGAGGGAGAATTATTGCGATGCAAAAATTTTTTACATGGTGAAGGCGTTTCGGAGACCTCAAGGTTACCTTGATCTCTACCGATTCACGACGCGAAAAATAAGTTATTCATGGTTTGCATCCAAATATTTCTCTACATGCTGTGACCAATACCAAAATGAAGTTGGTAATTTCAGTTGAAACACCCTGTATACTATGCTTAAGGGTTTAATCTTAACCAGTGCATTGTCTTCTGCAGCCGTCGGTATGTGGATGTCGATGTCTGCCTTTTCATTCGCACTAAATTCTTACTTTACAAAGAAAAGAGGACGTGCTACGTCTTTAGCGTTAACAATTGTTGGACTAGGTCCTATAGTGTTGCCTCAAGTGACGACAGTCTTACTCTCTTACTTCGGATTTCAGGTACGTTTTTAATTAATTTAATTTCTTTGCGTTGGTTCTACGCGCGATGGAAGATAGAAAATATTTTTAAATGTGTTTCCCTATACAAAAATTTGTTGAACCCTCAGACGACGGACCTTTCTCGCAACAATATTGTTCGATTTCTATTTTCTCCGGATAGTCAAGATTAGACACCGATTAAACGATTGCAATATTTTTGATGTTTTTAAATATCATGTTACTAGGGTACGATATTATTATTCGGAGCATTTAGTTTACATTCGTTGGTAGGATGCACGTTACTTCATCCACTAAAATGGCATTTGAAAACCGTGAAAGTGCAACCAGAATCGACGAACGACGACACAGTAACGAATGAAAAGGAAACTCTACTTATAGGTCAGAGTTTGAATAAGTATAAATTGTATATCAGGCGAGATAATTTAATTCTGATACTAATTGCACTATTCGTTATTATCAAATTGAAGGCAAATTCATATGTTTGCTGTTATGTGTATAAATATTATTGCTGATACGAAGTTAATTTTAGATGAGAAAAACCTTCTCCAAGAAGAAGAATATAATGCAAATTCAGTCGTAGATGTAAATAACATACCCAAAAAGAAAAAAGGCATTATTTCGGCAATTGATCACGACGCTGAAATTGGTAGCATATATGGATTTGACGTACCTTACGCACGACAATTTTCGGATACATTGAGTGGTAATGAAAATATATATGGAATTAATTTTTCTTCAGATTGATTAAAGATGTAGATCTTCGCAGATATGCGATAAAGTTTTACGTTAATAAAAGAAGAAGTGGTCTTTTGTACAAGAATTCGCATATTTATGCATTTTTCAATGTAACTAGTTTTTACGAAATATTGTGTAAAGTATTGAACAGTACTTACGTTTCTAATAACGATAATAACTATACTAATTTTTGCTATTTCGGTGTATAATTTTATTATTTTTTTTTTATTAAAAAAGATTCTTCTGCTATCATGTCATAATATGATTGATATATATATATATATATGCATTTAAAGAAACTGTTATATATCATGCTATTTATAATAATAAATATTTAATTAGTTTCCATATGCGAGAGTACAAGAAGTCAACAATATCTTAATCGACGGTGTAAGTTTGAAAAATAATTTATAATTTCACACATCCACAATGTTCACAACATATTAGGAATATTATTATGTTTTTAGTTAAAAGTACCAACACGATCAATCTTGGCAGCAGCATGAAAATTTTCGACGAAAAACCATATGCTTCAATAAAATACAGTAATCTGAACATTTATAATGGAAACGTTAATAATCTGCAGGGGGCAATGGACAGCGAGTCGTTAACACAACAGAATGATGAGAAAGCTGCATTGAACGCGGACACTGATTCCAACGACAAGTATGTATACGCGCATAATTTAAAATGTTTCTGTTAAGATTTGTAAACATCCACAATTTTAAAGTATCACGAAATACACGTAGCACTTAATGGTAGTTATACCATAAGAACAAATTATTTATTGTTCACGATTCCTAAATATAAACATTAATATACCTCTATGAATGTTTACAACTGTATCTTCAATTATGAAAATAGTCCAATTATTTTGTATTTATATATATTAAATCAACTTGCATTGTATTAATGTGAAATTGACGTTAACACGATCAAGGAGTCTGCACGATACAAGGAACATTTCGGTCCTGAAGTTTTTACATACCTCAAATATTAGACAGAGAAGAAAGAAACAATTCCGTAGCATACACATAATTATAAAAATCTCTCTACGAGTCCTATCCAGTTAATTAAGCTTCTTCTTGCGGGTTGGAAAAACCTTATTCAACTAAACGCGGTGGATCTGCTTGTCAAATAAGCCAAGTATCTAATTGGTAAGTTCACTGGCGGCGTCAGTGGACCGCGTTCTAATTACATATGTACATAGAATAGAGTAGCACTGCAGAATGGCGGCTCTGTTCAAAGAATCACCTACCCAAGGCTATTTGGTCTTACATAAACCGACGTTAAACTTGAACCCGATTCACTGGCACATGGGCAGTCTGTTTGAACTAGCGTTAAAGGGATCTTGAGATTTAGACCACTAAAGAAAGGTGACTTTGGTCTCGCTATCTTCAATGGCCTCTTTTCGAATTATTCATGTTGGCTTTCTGACTCGGGACTAAATGTTCAAATTTTGATGATTGGTTTCTTGTAATGAAATGGCTTTTACACGCGCAGACTGCGAAATTTTGCGCGTTTATAGCACATAAACATCGTCACTTTAATAAAATTTATTGGAGTATTAATTAATGCTGAATTTATTAAAGGCAAATTCTTCTTCTAATTTAATTTTCACTACATTTTTATCTGCTCGTATAGAAACAAATTGAATAGCTTATGTACAAAATGTATAAAAGTTATATGTATGTCACGACCACCATAGCGGAATTCCATACTTGACTGCTCGACTGCTATGTCTTAAGAAATTTTTCTGAATTTAGTGAAAAAAACAAGGCAACCAGACGATGCATTTATGAAATTTCCTCTCGGAATGTGCGCCTCTTTTTCTTATCCTTCTTTCAATGGAAAAGCTGTGTCATACCAAGAGTTTCACCAATTGGCTGACTACAGGGAATTTGTACTGTAGGAATGCTGTTCTGCGAGAGTTGCCATATTTGCACGAATATCCACGGTCCAATTATTGAATACTATTTTTAAAAATACGATACATTTCTGAAGATAGGCTGTAGTTGTCAATTACATACAAACGAAACTTATGAGAAAATTTAGCTTATATGTATATTAAAAATATTTATTCTATGTGTCAACCAAAAGTTTAAAACCGTTTGTCGATTTTCAATTAAGTTGTATCGTGTGCATTCTCTATTGACTCAAACGTAATCTGATGAAGAGAAACTACTGAAACTTATATATTATATATTGTAATTTTTTAATTATTAATCTAATATTGGCTTTTGTTTGCTATATTTAATCAATGAAAACGATTCAATTTGCCGTTTTAAATTGACTTTGACTTCTTCGAGTTTAATCTACGTTGTATAATAAATTTATTTTTCTTGTTTTATCCAAAGGTATTGATTTTTATTGTGTATGCACATATATATATTTAATGCACTGTTTGCTCACGATTGCTGGGTTTATAATTTCCAGTTCCATTAGTTCATAAAATGAGTTATAACTGTTGCTAATGGTATGACTACTATCACACACACACGAAATTTTAAGTAATACACTTTACACTTAAAGAGTTGAACTGGCAATTTACGATAGCATTTTACTTGCAGATCCGAGAAGAAGTCATTTGTCAAAGAAATACTTGACAAAGTGGTTGAACTTTTTGATCTGAATTTACTGCGAGACCCGATCTTTGTGAACATTATGGCAGGAATGTCGATAGCCATCTTTGCCGAGGCGAACTTTTCGCAATTGACGCCATTCATTTTAACAGATATGAAATTGACTACCAAGGAAATTTCGACTGTTATGAGTATTATTGCCACTTTGGATTTAGTTTTCCGAAGTGCCGCTCCATTCCTTGGCGAATGGTTGAACCAGCCACCAAGAATTATGTATATGATAAGCTTGATCCTTTTAATAGTTGCTAGATCAGGTAAGTATTATTATATACAATATTACTTTTGATCTACTTCACTGATTGAGAGAAAACATTCCTAAGTGGCTGTTGTTTTTTTAAACATACGCGAATAATTTTTCTTTTGCATAAAGATCTACAATCTAATGCTGCAACTTTTATTTAACTCAATTAGTGAACTCATTAATTCATTAACTCTCATTAATTCTTTCGCAGCTATAATATTCGCCAATGGATTTACATCGATGATACTTATCGCAGTTGGATTAGGGGCTGCCAAAGGAATTCGTTCGATCTACATGTCTCTGGTAATACCACACTACGTTCCCATTAACAGGTTACCGAGCGCGTCAGGGATCCAAATGATCGTAAATGGTATCATATGTTTAGTTGCTGGCCCTATTGTAGGTATGTCGAAACTTTGTAATACGTAGTAGTATACATATAATATACACTCTTGTTCACGAATATCTACACTCCTAGCAAACTCATTAATTCACTCAGTAATTCTTTTTCAAGTCACTAACCTGATTAATTATTGTGCTTTACTTACGATGATTACAGGTGTAATTCGTGACAGCACAGGATATTATGCGCCCTGCATAGTGGTGATGAATTCTGTCACTGCGTTGTCTGTAGTGATGTGGTCCGTGGAGATGCTAATTGTACACAGAAGAACATTACGATTAGAAAAAAAGGAACAAGAAAGCTCCTAGACTTACATCTAATATAAAAGTAGTAGTAATTGTACATTTGTAAATGTAGTATACAGGATGAGTCCGAAGAAACAGAACACCTAAATATCTCCGTTACTTTTCGTCGTATAAAAAAACTTCTTCGAACAAAGTTACACTGTTCGAAGGGCCACATGTAACGGTGTAAGGGAAAAAATTTTCAGGGTCATTTTTTTATGAGATTTCAAGATCATCGATGTTTTAGGTCATTAATGTTGTAGCTGACAAAATAACGAATTCATCCATGTAACACAATATGACCTACAAATGACCTTGAAGAAAAATGGAATAAATAAAATTCAACGTGTAAGATTCATTTGCTTCATTTCTGTTACGCAAAATGTTCGAAAATATTCCCTTGTGCTGCTATACATTCATTTAGCCGTGAAGTTACAGAACGTACTGCTGTGTAATTCATTTCTTGGGGAATCGACGCACAAGTACTGACGATTCTTTCTTTCATGTCGTCTACAGTGGTTGGTGGTTCATGATAAACATCGTCTTTCAGTTTTCCCCATAGATAGAAATCAAGGGGTGTAAGATCTGGTGAGCGAGCTGGCCATAATACCGGTCCGTTACGTCCAATCCAACGATTTGGCAACTTGTTATTCAAGAATTGTGTTACGACACGGGAAGAATTGGCTGGACATCCGTCATGTTGATACCACGTATCTTCACGAATGTCCAAGGGTGTATTTTCTAGGAGAATTTGTAACGATTCTCGTAAAAATGCAATGTATTTTTCTGCATTTAATGTTCCGGTGATAAAGTGAGGTCCAATTATTTGGTTGTTTAAAATTCCGCACCAAACATTGACGGACCATGGTCTTTGTTTGTCGACTGTCCGTAACCACCGTGGAGTTTCAGATGACCAATAATGCATGTTTTTTAAATTTATCTGCCCGTGATTCGTAAACGAAGCTTCATCGGTAAATAATACTTTATTCAAAAATGCTCTATCGTTTATCAATTGTCTCAATCCCCACTGGCAAAAGTTTACACGATTGAATTGATAGGTGAATTGATAGGTGAATTGATAGGTGAATTGATAG
>CM052201.1:4605342-4709383 GCA_028455805.1 Lasioglossum figueresi
TAATTCAGCATTTTGAACTAATTCAGCATTTTGAACTAATTCAGCATGTTGAACTAATTCAGCATTTTAAACTAATTCGCCATTCGATTTTGATCGAAGTCACCGTGAACTAGCGCGACAGTTTCAGATGGATTTCTTTTTCATTGAAGAGTAGGTGGTTCACACAGAGCAATAGTAAGTGTGTAGAGAGACACTCACGTAGCAGGGATAATGTAGGTAAGTAGGCTGTGGGTATTACGAGAGTCGACCCATAGTGAGAAGATGTAATATGCGGTTGCATGTAATCTGTGTAATGCGCGCGCGTCGAGGTGTTCGCGCGCGCGTGTGTGAGAGAGGAGCACGTGTGCCGGATTGAATGTGGAGGCTAACCAATGCCAATAATGAGAATGCAATTTTCTTCCGCTCGGCTAATTCAAATTGAAATAATGTCGTCACTTATTAAGAACGTTTTCTGCTGGCTACTAGAAATTCGCCACGAATACTATCAAACCTCCAACAATGGACACTGGACGCACGCTACCGGCCGAAACTGGATTTTTTCATTGAATTGAAATTTGCATATTGACAAGAACTATGCCACAGTACAATTTTTTACAGTCGATATATCTATGTTAATTTTTCAAAATATGCTTTATAAATTCTATTATAATTATATTATATTGTATAACAACTTGTATAGTATTGAATCGAAACGAAAGTCCGTAACGTTTGTTAGAAAATACAAATATCCAATCCATTTGTGCAAGTACGTATTAATAAAACTAAAATGAATGTAAGAAACTTAATGTTTTCATTCTTTTTACTGAAATATCAGATTTAAGAATTCCAATAAATTGTACTATTCTCATTTGAGCCAGAAAAGAATTAAGTTCATGCAAAGCAATATTATCTATAAAATTGTTTAGCAATATGCTATAGCACAATAGTAAAAACGAATAAGTGAAAAACCAAATTGTAAATACATTAGATGAATTTAAGTGGAAAACAAAATTGTAAATACATTAGATGAATTTAAGTGAAAATAAATTGACGAAAATTATGCAACAGTACAATTTTTACTATCGATATATCAATGTACGATATATGTTAATTTTCCAAAATATGCTTTATAAATTCTATTATATAATTATAGTATATTGTATAATAATACAATATACTTGTATAGTATTGAATTGAAACGAAAGTCCATAACGTTTGTTAAAAAATACAAATATCTGATCCATTTGTGCAAGCACGTATTAATAAAACTAAAATGAATGTAAGAGAAACCTAATGTTTTCATTTTTTTTTACTGAAATTCTTTTTAAACTCTTTTTACTGATTTAAGAATTCCAGTAAATTGTACTATTCTCATTTGAGCCAGAAAAGAATTAAAAATTGTTTACCAATATGCTGAAGCACAAAAGTAAAAACGAATAAATGAAAAATAAAATTGTAAATACATTAGATGAATTGAAGAATGTTGTTACATTATTTTCGACTTGTGAAGATTATTGAACGATGAAATACATTATCTAACTTCCGTTTCTTAGAATCGACTTGGAAAAATTTTATTTTGCAGAAAACTCCGCAGTTTATTTATTAATATTCTGAACTTCGTTTTAAAAAGTAATCCTAACGTTGTAACTCATTGAACACATATTATTGCGTTGTCATGTCTGATAACAGTTCCGTATCACTTTCCGGTGAAGTAATTACAATGACGAACGAACTTTCCAACAGGAAGATTCTGTTTGCTGGGAACCCTCCGAGGAGAGACAACTAAAAGGTTAAAATCTTACTTCTAACGGTTTTAACGAAACTACCTAACTAGAAAACTCAATTACAGAACGCCAGAACAAACGTAGTGAACACGAAAATAGAAGTATGAAGAATACGAATGGGTGCATTTGACTTTTCAGATATTAATACTAAACATTAATACTAAACATTAATACAAACACAAAAATCGGGAGCTGTCAAAGCAACGGAGCAAATACTAATTAATATCAATATAAACTCGTTTGGCTGAATAATGTCAATGCTAGTTCTCGAAGCAATAATATTAATAAATTGTGGTTTGAAAAAATTAAATATTACATTAGAAATCTTCATTATACAATTTTTATGTTAAATCGATAATGAACTGCGATTGTCCTAAAACTTCGCAGTTTTATAAAATAAGTTATAAAAGTAGAAATTTAATGCGAGCTTATTTGTGGCAAACGTTTTAAAGTGTAAATATTAAAATTATTCATTATACGTATACAATTTTCAATTTTTGTAGACTTTTAGATCCAAAATAGATAAAAATACTACTAAATTCTGCGGAATTTGATATTCACAATGCAAATTGATAAAGATGTTTTGTCATTACGAACTCGAAATATCTCTATAAAGATTCAGATTTTCATATGCACTCAATCAAATCAAAATTTATGATTATTTGCTGGATTGTTTTACAATTTCCGGATCACCGATACGACTCTGAGACCAGCCTCATGACATTGGCCAATTAAAGTAGATTTAACAAGAATTACGTTAGTACATATTAAATAAGAACATAAGGATACGAACATGTTCGAAGAAAATTTGTATTGACACTATGATAAAGTTAAGAAACGTGCAAACGGAAAGCGACAGATTTAGGTCGTAGACGGAAGAGTTTCGCTCCTCTGTTGGTACTATGCCAAACGACGAGGATCATTCGAAAGCGCTGAGCATGTGTTTTCTTCGCATCCTACATGTCGTCCTTGTTGGACAATGCACATTGGTAATTCATGGAGTGTACAGATCGGTTTGGACTTTCGACAACTTTTGAAAACGGATATGCCTCGAAATTAATTCTTCTTCTCTGGATTACTTCAGAAAATTTCCCCGTTCATTTTCCCTTGCTGTACCCGAATCTTAAACAGGTTCTTGATTCCTTTCTCTTAGCGATTATTGGTGGCAATGATAGGATTTTATTTATTTATTCATTAGATAACCTGTTATAGAAAATTCGATAATAAGTCTAATAAGTCTAATTAAGTCTAATAAGACGCGTTAAGACGGGTTAAGACTTTCAGTTTGTTTAGTGGTTAGTAAAGCTCTTGACACATTAATAAGGTTTCTACTCGATATTTGTTGCTGCAAATTTGCATTTCTATTAAAAATAATAATAAATATTCTGCAATAGTAATATGCATCACTGTTCTTTATTAAACTGACAAATAAACTGCGGATCTTCATACATTTATGGCTTTAGTACGATTTTTATTCATTGCAGAATTGCAAGGACTACCTCTGAAAATAAGATTTTATATAATTCCACTTCCTTAAAATTTGCCTACAAAAATTGAACATTAACATCCGCAGTATACTGACAAGATACAGTGGATTCCAAGAGTATTTTACTAAATCTCGAATTCTGGAGAAATCGTTATTTAAGCTGTGATAATTTTGTTACAAGCACAATATTATACTACGTCTAATAAATATGAATGTTATTAATTCTCTTTAAACCGGAATAAAATTCTATTAGACGATTACATAAGTTCGTGCCCGATTTTCATAAATGCAAACTGTACTGCACGGCGGAATTAAAAAAGAAAAGAATTATATAGTTACTATTTTTTAGTCACCATTCTAATTGTAGAAAAGAATGGTGGTGACTATATAATTGATTTATGAAGCTGTATTCTTTAAAATTTAACATCTTTGATATTTTGTTGTTGTTAATGTACAACCATTAAAGAACATCTATAGGTACACAATAGATATGTAATTTAGCCTTCTTCTAAGAAATTGTGAACTGTAAAGAAGTTCTAATTACTGCAACCGTAAAATGAATCGCAGTGCAAGGGGTTACAGCTTTAGGCTTCAACTGTTACACACAAAACAATCTTGCACGGCATTGACTGTAATTTTTGTGACTGACCTAATTTTGCCTAACCAATTTATATGCATTTCCGGAGGTAGCTAAGTTTGGGTATTTCATCAAACGTCCACCAGCATTGAATTGGTAATGTTTAACTTTCGCTTTATATGGCCTGCATAACAAATCAGATACTTCCGCGTGCTTTGATTTCATGTAAACACTTTTACAGAAAATAAGCAATTCTCTGCAAGTACGGTAGAACCTCGTTTATATGAACCGAACAGGGAAACACGAGAGATCGAATATTAAAACAGTTAATTAACAATGCTAGATTCACTTTTTATTTATTTGTACAACAAGTAGTGTTGCATTTGGATAAACTTGGATTGGACTATTTAAATTTGTTGGGATACTGAAGATTTCCGACATTGGACGTTCGGATAATCAAGGTCCTACTGTACCATATATGTCTAGTTAAGTTACTAATGTACCTTTTAATATCTCCAAATGTATCTTGTAGTTATTTTAATATTGGACTTTTATACAAAAACAGCACACCCGGACGCCATTATGGTTCCGTAGTACACTTCGTAAGGAACGTGAACAAAATAAAAATTTAGATCCTCGCATAAACAGTATGAATTGTCTACAATATTACTTTTCAAACAATAGATACCAACACCTATTTTGATAAAATTTACATTAAACTTTGGTGACTTTATGATTCCCATGACCCATGACTTAGTGAATTACCATGACCCTTAGTGAATTAGTTATGTTATCATTGTTTTGAATTTAGAAAGTTGTATACAAATTCAGTTCTCTGAAAACAGCAGTTAATCTTCGTCGGCTTAGCTTTCGCCTGATACGACGCAAAGTTGAAAAGTCGAACGTCTACTTGTACCCCCTCACAAAAATGTACGACACGTAAAACCAACGAAGAGACAATAGTAAATAAAACATGGTTGCATACGTTCCCAATATAATAATACAGTAAATCAGAAATTGCTTTCTTTGATATACGCTAATGTCATCTTTACCAATGCAGAGGTGACACATATGCAAAATAAAAATGTTCTGTGTATCAATTACTACAAGTAAAAAAAAGAAGAAATATGAGTGTTTTGTCTTAATAATTATAATGGGTTCAAAATACTGTACCAACAGAAGACTATTTTTTAAGAATTTAAGAAAATTCGATTGAGGGGTGTCATTTTTAATTTCTCGCAGTTTTTCATTTTGTGAAGATTAGGATTGTCACTCTTCGACACGTGGTTAGTAAGTTAAAAAATTGTAAACTGTAAAAAGTTGTTAGTAGTAAAAATGACATTTTAGAGAAATAATATATGAAAATAAGAATTTTACTAAATGTAAATAAAATGTACTCAGTTTATTAATTTGAATTTTCCTAATTCTGCAAAATTCTGTATCAAACAGATTAAAAACGAAAATGGTGTCTTCAGAAGTATAGAAATTAGTAACCGAGCATAAGTATGTAGGTGTGTGGACCACTTTACTTTTCTCACAAAATTTCACGTGTTCGTAATAGTGTCCTGTACTCACTCGAGGTACATCCATGTTTCTCCGGCTTAATCAGGTACTTTCCTTCAGGAACATATCACAAGAACAACAACATTCGAACGGAAATCACACTTTTGAACGATCCAGAACTATTTACAAAATTCACGGGGTTGTATAATTCGAGTTCGAAGAGAAAAAGCGGTAACTAAGAAGAATCTACGACAGAAATTCAATGTTCCATTTTGGTAACTGAATCGAGATCAGCTGCGGAACGGAAGCTGTCGCGTTTTCACGGCAGGTTGAAGGTTGAATCACAAGGATGCCGCGCGTGAACCGTGTGGAAGGAACCTCGAGGAGGAAGGAGAACGAAGAAAAACGGAAAGAAAGGTGCACACTTCACTAGGGTCAAAGAGAGAGTCCATTGGAGCGTCTTCCATGCAACTCGCTTATATACATTTGCTCCTTCTTTGCTTCCTTCCCGCTTTCCCTCTTTCTCTATTACCTTGTCCTTTCTCTTACTCTACAGGAATCGAACTCCTTTTCTACCTACCGATCTCCCCCACGTTGCTAACCTGTACGAAAGTTCCCCTACCTGCAAACCCCCATGACAATCCGACTTCGAGGGTAGTCTGTCTGACCTTTAGGGTTTCTGCAGATACACACTCCTGGACCAAAGATAGCACATCTTACTATTTTTTAAGATGTTTATTACAGTCTACAAGTTTATTACAGATCACTAGACTGCGAATTTTTATGCAAAATAAAAATTGTCTGCCTTGATTATCAGAGACAGGAGTTAAATGGAAATATCTTGCGTCCTGTAAACATTTTCTAGAGTTGAAAATAATATACTGACATCCTTAAGTTTTTGCAATCTCTTCACTATTTTAAATTTTGTCTACTCAATTTTTCCATGAATGCATAAAATCCGCTGTTTATAGATCACTTTGAGCTGTGAAGCTGATCCTTCAGATCCCATCTTCAATTTTAATCTAGATGTCTTATTTTACGTGTAAATAAATTTTATTTCAACGTTGATCAGTGCGTGGAAAAGCATTCATTATGTGAATTTCAACAGAACAGCACAACAAATCGCTAAAGCAGCTGGCGTACATACAAATGTACGTAATGTTCAAAGGATAATAAAAGAATGTCCGCACTTAGTTCGAATGAAATTGAAAAAAGAACACCTTTAACCGCTCAGCATAAATCGGAGCGTCTGAAATTTGCACAAGAGCACATACATTGGAGAAAAAAATGGCGTCGTGTTATTTTTAGCGATGAGAAAATGTTCAATCTAGCTTGGCCGGATGGTTTCGCACACTATTTTCACGATCTGTGGAAAGAACAAAGAATATTAAGCCGCAGACACATGGATGGCGGAGGAGTAATGCTTTGTGCCGGAATTGAGTATCGAGGAGTGACCGAAGTCAAATTTATAAAGAAAACTATGAACAACAAAATTTATATAGATTCGATAGACGAACAATTAACTAAATTTTGACAGACTATTTCCGGGAAATATTTTACATTTCAGCAGGATAATGCAAGTGTGCATACTATAAAATCCGTTAAACAGTACTTTGAGCAAAACAAAATTAGTGTCTTAAAGTGGCCAGCGAGATCGCCAGATCTCAACATAATTGAAAATTGTTCGGCACAACTAGCAAAACATGTTTATGAAGGCGGAAGACAATTCCAAAGCCTTGCAGATTGAAAAACGTGCGTAGAACAAAACTGGACAGAAATACGGCCAAAATATATTAAAAAACTCTTTAAGTCACTTCCGAAACGTATGTTGGCAATTCTGAAAAATAAGGTAAATTACGTATTTTTTTGTATATGTGCCATCATTTTGTCGCACCGATTTTTGTTATTTTTTTGTTTTCATAAACAAACTGACATTCTCTTTAATTTTATTGTTTGTAATGTCATTTATTTTGTAATAAAAATGTATAAGTACCAAGAAACACTAGATTTATTATGTCCAAATGATGAAAACATTAAATTTTCGTGGTGTACCATCTTTCTGTCACGGAGTGTATGTACGAGAAATAGTTCTAATCTTTCTATCACACTATGTATGTACATTTCATTCGTTTAGAAGTCTTGCAAATTCTGTATCAGCCAAGAGCTTAAAAGATTCATAATAGACACTTCGTTACGAAACAGTCACTCCAGCGAAGTGAATATATTCGCTGCAGTAACAAAGTTAACTAACACATCTTAATTGACAGTCTTCGCGAATCTACGTACCGTAAAAGATGAAGGCGTTCTTCGTCGTGTATACTATTCTTGCTATTTCTGCTTTAGTTCCATCAGGATTGTTCCAATCAGTACAATCTATTCAACCTTGCATGTCGGGAGGGAGTTTCGCGATAGTCGATGGAACGTGCCGAAATTACTATATTTGTATTTTTAATGGTGTGACGTTAGTATCGTACACCATAGCGTGTGCGCCACCAACCCTATTCAACCCTATTCTGAGCATTTGCTCGACGGAATACGTTTGCACGCAACCAGTAACGACAACACCGTCAACAACGACACCGTCAACAACGACACCGTCAACAACGACACCGTCAACAACGACTCTATCAACAACAACAACAACAGCGTCTCTGTGCCCAAAACCAGCAGCGTCTGCGTGCCCAAGAACTGGCAGATTTCGAGATGAGAAAGATCCCACTTGCAAGAAGTACCGCGCCTGTTTTACCTTCGCGAATATTGTCATGTATCTAGATATGTCGTGCCCTAAGAATTGGATATTCGACTGCATAAAAGCAAAATGTGTTCGAGAAGCTAACTTTGTATGTCCACCTGTGCAATAACCGTAACTGTAACACTTTAGATTTCTTGTTAGAATTATTCATGTAAAAAGATGAATGTCCAAATAAGCTATTCATTTTTAATATTAGATCGTCTGAAATGTATCTAACTTAATTAAACTTATCAATCGATAAGGCAACATTAATTAAATATTGTAACGTTGATTTCTATCTTTCTATTTGTAATATACAGTCACATTAGAGTGCTTTATAAGATTATAATTTACGTATTGTATATTGAATGGCTGTGTTAGTTGACATTTTTGATAGATCTTCCATTAAACGGGACTGTAATGGACATTCACTTATTGGTTTACCTATTGTTGTACTATTTTGTACAAATCTTTGAAATAAGTGCTAACGTGTATTGCAAAAGATAATCCCTCAAATATCTATATTGCATAATAATGAACAATCTCTATGAAATAGTAGAAGATCTAATGATTATAAGCCAATCTATCTCTGACAATTGTCGAAGACGAACATACAATAGAATACAACTATTCGTAAATACATGTTAATAATTCTTTCTTATTCGTTGTATTACAATCTGAAATTTTAATAATCTCAGTGAGTCTGATGATGTCCTTAATTAAAATCAATGAAACATTGTACATTCAAATAAAAGATTCGAATCGCTTATATCAACTACTTGTAAGACTTTCTTTCGCAAATGTTTCTAAGAACTAAAGATTAGCTAAACCCTGAAATTTAATCTGTCTATCAAATCGTATAATTCACTTGTTTATATTATACGTAAATCCCTTATTTGATAAGAGTTTAATGGCGTCATTATCACACAACAATAACCTCGACAAAGTGAATATATTCGCTACATCGACTAAGTTAACGATAGCATCCTCAACCTCATTATCAGTTTCTGTGAAGGTGCGTGCTGCTAAACATGAAACCGTTTATTGGCGTGTACACCACATATCTTCTTTTTGCTCTAGTCCTATCAGGATTGACCCAATTAGTCCCTTCTAATCAACCCTGCAAATCGCAAGGCAACTTCGAGATCACCGATGGGACGTGTAAAAATTACTTTCTTTGCATTTACGATGGTGTGAAATTACAATCGTATAACTTAGCATGTGCAACGCCAACCCTATTCAACCCTATCACGGGTCTTTGCACGGTAGATTACATTTGTGATCAAACGACGACTCCCACAACTTCAACAACGGCATCAATTTCTACAACGCCATCTAATTCTACAACGCCATCTAATTCTACAACGCCCGCAAGTTCTACAACGCCCGCAAGTTCTACAACGCCCGCAAGTTCTACAACGCCCGCAAGTTCTACAACACCATCAACTTCGACAACGCTATCAACTTCTACGACATCAAGTTCTTCGACAACGCCATCAACTTCTACGACATCAAGTTCCACCACACCGTCATCAACAACGGAGATTGACTGTCCAACTGATGGGAGATTTCCAGTTGGGGATCCCACTTGTAAGAAGTACCGTGTCTGTTATTCTTACCAAGATATTGTCATAAACCGTATTTTGACATGCCCAAATAGTTTGATATTCAACCCAAGAAAGCAAAAGTGCGTTCGACCTTCGGATTATAATTGTCTATCGAGTTAAATTAATACATTCCTACCGGGTAATGCGTGCCGTGCGAAATCGCAGTATGATGAATAAAAAGACATGCATGTTTTATCCGCAGGACAATTTTATTATTTTCTACAATTTACTTTCTACATTATTTACCACTGTCCCCAATTGTTTTAAAAGCTGACGGATTTCTTTTTTATAACTCGAAATTACACTCGAAAACCCATATGGTAATTGGCACATAATTATATATATGTATACCACATAGAGGCACTTATTAGGAATATTAAATGAAAGGAATATTAAATAGAGTAGAAAAATCGAAAAGCGCAATCAGCAATTTATGCTGGTTAACAGGAGTCTACTGACCGACTTTTCGGGTCTTCTCCATGCATAGGGATGACTGGGCAGTGTGTATTGCTTACTTACTATCTGACCCTTCGGCACTGGGACTTTGCGATGCGGTCTCTTAAACCTTGGAGGCTAAATTGAATGAATAAGTCATAAAACCTTCTCTAATTTTGCTTACTACTATGTGTTAAAGAAATGACAACGGCTCGATAATAAATGAATAATGGTACACTAAAAAAGAAATGACTGAAAAACTACCAGATGGTCGACCGTACCATAAAGTCAATACTATGGTCCTTACCTCACAGACAAAATTAACGAGAATTTAAAAAAATGTCTGGATCTTAGAATATTTTCCCGTAGGAATGTTTAAACGTTTGACGACTCGAATTAAAGATGGTACTTCGACGTGGGGGCACTTTTATTCAAAAGGAACACGAGATCACATGGAAAAGACAATAAAATCTTATCGTCAGCTCGAACAATATTGACTCGATAAAATTTTTTTAACTGTGAAACAGAACCACAAAATCTAAAAGAAAAAGTTCGAAATCATGTCGAAAAATGATTTTATATCTGCAGCATTAGCTCGATGTGATCGTCGATTTTTAATATTTTATAGAGAAATTGGTGTTATCTCTATGAAACAAAATATTATAAATCGAGAATCACACCGATTGCCCAGGTCTCACCACGTGGAGGTTGCTGCGAGTGAGACCCACCCACCCACTTAGTATTTCTTTGTCGGCCCACCCGACGAAAAATTACAAGATTACAATATTACAAAATAAAAAAAAAATCCCTTTTAGATGTGCATACTCTTCACAAATATACTACAATTTACAAATGCATAGCAAGAAGAGCCTAATTGCAAGCCTACCCGTCCGAACCCCTAATCTTCTATACTATAGTATAGAAGCTGATTTTCCTCATGCATGCGCGCATGCATATGCTTTTTGCATATTTTTTTTCATTCTTTTTCACATTTTGTGATTTTGTCGTTTTTACGTATAAACGTTGATTTTATTTTACCCTTTGTTGGGTAGAAAATGTACAGGAGTTACATAAAAATCACAAAAATATTCATATTTACTTTTGTTTTGTTTTACACTGGGCGATTTTTATATAATCCCCATATATTTTGTAGCTTACAAATATTTTATGTTTTGTCTATATGTGTGTGTAAGTGTGTACAGGGTAGCTAACCCAATTTTGCTGAAATGAAAATACAGTTGATTAAATGGAGCATGCAACAAAAACGACAAACGGCACCACATGCAACCATACACAGATAAGAATCTACATAAACAACACAACTTCTACAATAATCACAAACTATTAAGTCGAAGACGTCTGAATCCTTCATGTTTCCACTTGAAGTCGCGTGCTTCCTCTTCGCTGTTTTAATTTTGCAGTAACTAGATGATCTAGAACAAACTTAATTTAGAATTAGCACACAAAAAAAAAATAAACAAAAAATAACACATTTGAAAAACAATTATCCACTCGATGTATACTTCAAACAAACCCGCGAGTGGACCATTTTTTCGCAACGCTAATTTACAAAGTACATACGTAGTGACGAAGAAAAAACAAACGCGACCTGTGCATTATTATTCGTGATGTTAATTTAATAAATACAATATGAAAAATTCCCGTGCACTTTAATTTTTATCCGCAACTCTACAGGGAATCTTCATGGGCCGCCATTTTATTTGTCCTACCAATTCACTCGTCAGAGTCGAAATATCTGAAACAGATTTAATCTTGGGTTAACACATAAACAAAAAAAAATAAAAAAAGGATACATATATATGCAGAATAGTTGTCCACTCGATATATTTCAAACAACGTGCGAGTGGACCATTTTTGCGCAACGCTACTCTACAAAATGTACAATGAACATCTCAAAACAACGCGAGCAGTGCATTCTCTACCGCGACGCTAATTTATTTGAACAAAAACGGAAAACTCCCGTGCACTTTCGTTTATTTTTGCGCAACTCTAACTGGAAACGCGATAGTAGCCATATAAATTTATGGGGAGGAACCAAGCCGCGAATGATTCTTTCGCAACGCTAACCTACAAATAATAAATAATAAATATTTTGTTGAAAACGCGAACAGTGCATCATTTGTCGCAACACTATTTTACTAAATTCGGTATAGAAATCTCCCGTGCACTTTAAATTCATGTTACGCAATCCTAAGGGAGAGGCAATGGCTACGGGCATTTAGGGGCAGCCAGTATGGCTGCGAGTAATCAGGGGCAGTCGTATCACGGTGCAGTGTGGCATTTTATTTGTCGCAACTCTAAAAGGCGGGATTTTCTAGTATTTGCATATTGAAAAACATTCACATTAAACGATTCGATTTAATTCTGCGAATACTCACTGTACACGCGAGAAGGAGACAATACGGAGACCGCGACCTCGAATATTATTATAGATTCGGGCATTGCAGAAACCAGTTTCGTACGGCGCGATGAACACTAAATTCCATCGAATAAAGCTACTGCACATAAAGCTACTGCACTTAACGTAAAGATACCCCGTCTTTTACCTTACGGGCCGACGAGGTGTTCGATACGTTGTACATACACATCGTGTATGTCCACTAACGCGATCGAACCACTACGTTGTCGGGGGTTAGTCCAAAAAATATACATGCTGGTGAAACGCAGTGGTACGTTCCCTGCATTTAGCGCTCACACACCATCTTAAATGGCCGAAGGCACACGTCGCTACGTTCAGGTAAACTACAGTGTTTTCCGCCATCGTAAGTCACGCCCCAACACCATGGCTTGCACTGCATTAGATGCTAATACAATGGTCACCATGGCATTGTCGTGCATACCGCCGCAGGTGACGTAACTTAATACGTCTTCTTTTTGCGTACGGTATTGTCGAACGACAGCAGAAACACTTGTTCCATTGCTGGAACAGCAAACGAGTCGTGTGTTATGGCACACCGCGGGGGAGTTGAACGTAGTAACGTACACCGTGATTTTGCGCCAACTGCTTACGGCAACTTGGCCTCAGAACGTACCAATACGTTTCTTCTCTGCGCGTAGTGGTCCGGTGGGCATATGCTCAACATTTTGACGGTTTCAAAAACTCTAAAGTAATATCCAAATACATTTGGATACCCATCAAGTGTCACTGAAATTTAATGCTCGTATGCTCCGAGCGCGACTGGTCCTGCAATGTCAGTCCTCTACTTACGACTCTAATACGAGGTCGCGAATCTTATTATTGAAATTGATATTTTAGGTGCGTTTTCCAATATGTATGTACTTTAATCCCGCCTTAAGACAACGCGTTGGTACTTCTCGTCACTCTAAGGCAATCGCGTCAACAAATTCTCGCAACGCTAATTCCACACGCAGAGGTGTTGTTTCGCGGTCTATTAATTGATTCGCGGCATGCAGTAAGAATGGCAATCTCTCATTGCCATTGTCAAAAGCGGTAGTGAAACGAAACCTATTCTAATCGAAATGAAGCAGCGACGAGACGAGACAGCTAGCGACTGGGTTTCCAAGCCCATAGGATCAACCCCGGATCCAAACGCTATGACACCATCCACCTGCCTGGACGTCGTAACGCCAGGACAGATGCGCCCCTTCGCTCAAAGCGTGATTCCAACTCGCGAGTATACACTCCACGAGCTGGCCGCTTTGAGTATAGACCGAAGCCTAGTAACGCTGGCTTTATCAGCCAGAGATGGTGCCACGCGGTCATGTGCTGCGAGGTCTCCCCTACTTGAAGAGTAGGTGCGGACCTCCACTAATCTCGCCCCAAGACATTCTCTACTTCAATTTCGATTTCCACAAATCCTACGCTAAATCAATCCGTTATTGTTCTCTCTCGCAACTCTAATCGAAATCGCGAATGCCTACACCACACCGGGCAGCCGTTTCGACTGCCACCACTTATGCAGTGGTCCGTTGCAGCTGGAGCATGGGCGCCTGAAATGCAGAAAGACTCGAACGCAAACGCGATCCTTTTGCTGCGCAACGCTAATTCAACGAACAGGGGATCCAAAAGACTATTTTATATTTTGTGAAAGACTATTTAAACTTTAAACTTTTATAAAATTGATATATCTTAAATATTGGTGCAAGCAGCAATCAAAATTAAACAATCTATAATATATTGAAATTTATTGGAAATTCCAAGTATTTCCGCAACACTAACATCGATCCCTGTTCAAAATCTACTAATATGCAATACCCGTGGTTTTTTTCGCAACGCTATTTCAATCGCGGATGTGCCCATCTCCGCTGATCGTTGGGGCGGCGAGGCCTGCCCATGTGTACAACTAACTACTTCTACAGCTACTATTTCTACAGACGAGTACAGTGACAAGGTAGTAACGAAATTGCGTCGCATCCGAAGATGCGAGGCCATTGTAGTTGCCCTCTTGAGCGACAGTTTGTCGGGGCCTCTTCGGCATATAGCCTCTTCTTTTTCTTCGGCGGTCCGCCAAACAAACAACTGAAACCCTAAACGTGCTCGCAGTGAAAACGTTCGACGACTTCCGAGACGAATCACAAGTCTCGAGAGAAGCCAATCGTTCCGCTGGTGCAATCGAGCAGGTGCGCAACGTTTCGAAACCCTAATTCCCGCGCGTTCGCGTCCGCGTCCGCGAAAAGCTACACGAGCAGGAAGAATCGAGCTCTAAGCTTCAATTCGAACGTCATGCCTCGTTCGATTTAGCTTCGAGACGAAACTTCCAGCTCTTCCAGTGACTGGCTACCGTGCGAATCGCGGCCTACCCGAAATAGAAAGCGATAGCCAGCCCCGGCCCCTACCTACTTAGAATGAACAGTCACACCAAGAAGGTAAGCTACCTACCTACCTAGCCCTATATTTAAAAAATTGCAAAAAACAGAAGCTCTCCAACACATTCGCAACACGATCTCCACACATGCGCCAGGGTGCAATATCCTAACACCTAGAGAGAACGTCCCGGGACGCCTCCGACACCCTAACGTTCGAATCACAAGCACACTCTAAGGTACGTACCAATTGTTTTCCTGAAATCGACTGACAATGGCAATGATCATTGCGAAACAAATGACTAAATTGAAATAATAGCTGAATTAATATACATGTAATTCTGAATATTACACGTTGTTTTTAATAAATTAAGATAACTACTACACATATTCCACGATGATCCATGTAGCATGTCACAGATCAACAGGAATGTGCGCTACTGAATCTAGTTTAAACAACCGACGCAATTCCACTGCCTAACAACACACACACACACACAAGTGGAAAATAAGTCGTGCACGATACACTAACCATTGTCAGTCGCCACATATATGATTAAAAAACAATATTCCCTGTGCTCGTTGCTCTCACCCTTCCGAGTAGCACCTGGGCACGCGAGAGGATTCGTGCAACGAACAGGGAACTCAATATCCTGAAAATCCTAACTAAAAGAATCCGTTAGATTTTGCACGAGCTAATGTTATTTTATTACGCAAAATGGCTCTAATTACAATTAAAAATTGTATCTCAATTTATAAATCAAATATTTAATTAGTGAAAAGACAAAGGATAATTTAATTGTCAAGCAAATAGAGACTAAAAAAGATTTTAATAACGATATTCACTTTTATTGATTTATTTGTTCTGAATCTTTACGAAAATATTTATAAACCCTCGGATGACCCATTCGGCAAAGCAAAGATCCAAAATAATAGAAAAGGTACTCTACTAAATGTACGGTACTCGTGAAAGTAATATAGGTTAATTAATTAAGTAATTTTGCTTTGTCTAAAGAATCTATCCGTCGCGAATCGTCTTTTTGTACGTGGTGTCTAATATAATATTTCTGTGAGCAATATTAAAAATAGTTTAAAACACAAACAATTATTTCGTTGATAAAAAGTGACTCTAATAATTGTGTTCCAAATTACGGAATACTTTTATCTTCTCGCAAGTTGGAGTTGAAATTATCGAAATTGTTAATTTATAATTGAAAAACAATACGTACAAAAAGACCCTACCTAGCTAGGAAATAGATTACTACCCGCGAAAACGCCTGGCGTTTCCACGGTCACTATACTCGTCAAAATCAACAACTAATCAAATATAGTAATAAAAAGGACTGTTGTTTGTTCACTCACTACTTGTTGGAGGGAGAGAAGCTGCGTTAGAGTCCTGGAATCAATAAAGAAACAAGTTATTAAAAAATCGATTCATACAATCTCATCGGGATATAAAGAGTCTATTTAAGTGATTGTCGAAATAAAAATGGCAAAGGCCGGGTGGAAAGTTAAACTGTACAATTTTTAATTAACACTTTGGAAAGAAAATGTTCAATAATAAAGATTAATTGTGAAGATATCTTGATACTTACATCCTCTCCCCCTTGAAGAAAGCATGACACGTTGCCCCCGATCTCAGCTATCGATGTCGTCTTTGGCCATCAAGGTATGCAGCATCAGGCGTCCAGATAAACAGACTCAAAATATTTTATACACTTATAGCACTGTAACAGAAAAAATAAATTCATTTAATTTCAATCGATCAACCGTTGGAGACTAAACCCGAGTTAAGAGGAAATAAATAATTAAAGTTAAATATTTATTAATTGTTCATTAATAGTTTGAAAAAAGAAGTTTAATAACACAATTTAATTCGGGAAATAATTGTTACTCACGCTCACGTCCTCTCCTGCTTGAAGAAAGCACGACGCGCTGCGTTTCGATCTCGATTGTCGAATAGTATCGAATTGTAATTATCTCGGCTAACAATACTATCTTTGAATCGAATCTGGAACAAAAAAAACAAATTCATTAATTTCAATTGATCAACAGTCTGAGACTAAATCTGAATTAATAATAAATAAATACTTCAATTAGAATAGACAATCAAAATTTATTCGAACGAAAAGTATATAAACTTGATTTGTATAGCACAACACGAATTCAAATACAATTAATCGTCGTGACGCAGAAGTAAAACCGAATTAATAGGAAATAAATAATTCAAATTGAATATTTATTAATTGTTCATTAATGGTTTGAAAAAAAGATGTTCAATAACACAATTTAATTGAGAAGATAATTGGTACTCACGCACACGTCCTTTCCTATTTGAAGATAGCACTATACAACGCTGCGTCTCGCTTTCGATTATTATCGAAAGCATCGAGTAGTATCGATCTCGCCTATCAATATGATCTTTCGATCGATGGTTTCTTCTCCCTGGGTAATCTGTAACAGAAAGAATAAATTCATTAATTTCAATTAAGAAACAGTCAGCAACTACATCCGAATTAATAATAAACAAATAATTCAATTTGAATAGAATCCGAAATTAATTTGAACGAAAATTAAATAAACTTGATTTCTATCGTACGACACGAATTCAAATACAATTGATTGCCATGACAAAAGAGTAAATTATCGCGAGAAGGCAGCACGATTCGAGAATAAATTTAAATCAATAAAAAATAAATAATTCGCTTGAATACAAATTAATTAAAAAATAATTAGGTAAATAATCTTGATTTCCATCAAATGATGAAACACGGAAACGGTACTCACAACGTAACGGTTCCTGCTTTGCGTCGTATGTTTTCTTTGTCTCTGTCACGAACTACGCGGTAGACAATGTCAGGAGGGTGGCTCGGAGAAAACAAAATGCACTTACGCGTATTTACGTCCGTTCACTTTGACTTTCTTGATTGAAATGAACCCACGGTCCTTGCGGTCCTTGCGACCGATTGTCACCGAATATTAACGAATATTGACGATTGTTAACGATTGTCAATAAGCTGAGTCCCCCCCACCGAAAACGCACTGTACATACCATCTATAAACTCTGTATGTATCTATGCGCAATAAAAAAAAAGGTTCAAATACCTAAATGCTATTTAGTTTAATGAGAGGTACAGTACAAAAAACAAGAACCGCGTACGGTGCTCTGAGAATTGTTTTTATTGTCATAATAAATTTCATTTATGAAATACCCGTGAGAATGATTGAGTGAGGGGGGCAAGGAGGGGGGGGGGGGCATAACCACTTGCTGGACTTCGTGACCACCCAAAAATTTTAATTTTTACAAATAATTTTTTAATTTTTTATTCGTGATTTGAAATGTCTATTTCAATAAAAAAATTCCCATCCCTGCTCCTATAATGATATTATATTATTTTAATTCATCCATGTGATTCTTTTCTGTTTCCACAGATCGATTCTTGGAACAATTATGTGGAAAAAGAAGTTTAAGGATATAATGCTTGTTTCTGAAATATTTTAAAATTACAAATTGTGGCATCTTTTGTCCTTGATACTATATAAATATAAATATAAATACTAATTTATTAAATTCGATACAGAAAACTCCCGTGCATTGCAATTCTAAGGGGGAAACAATGGATGCGGGTATTCAGGGGCAGCCACACCGGCTGCGAGTAATCAGGGGCAGTCATGTCAGAGTGCGGTGCGGCATTTCATTTATTCTGACTCTAAAAGGCAGGATTTTTTACCATTTACATATAGGAAAGCTTCCACATTAAACCGATTCGATTCTTCGAATTCTGTATGTCCCCTTGGAAACCATGCAACTTTTATTCGAAAAATTTTTTGTACAAATAAAACTTACGTTATTTGGGATCGACACGTTACGAGACCCACCATATTGTATTATGTAGTTGCGGTCGAATCCTTGCGTCCGATTGTTACCTAAAATCAGGAATTGGCCCCGAATTGGGATCGACGCGGCCGAAGACGTACTACGTACCGCTAATTAAACCAGTAAGTAAACTCTGTAACTGCGTGTAATAAAAAAAAAAGGTTCAAATACTTATCTAAATTATATTAATTGTGCTAATAACACAGCGGATTCTAAAAGAAATTTTCGACCCAATTTTAATATGCATTCTTATTAGAATTTTTTTGAAGCTGGAGGATGGGCACTTTATGATAGGAGCATTTGGGTTTAAAAGAAAGACGAGAAAATATGAAAAAACGAATTTGTCAGCTTGAACAAAATCAACCAAGTCTGCGCCAATACGCCTAAATCCGCGAACTATTGGTAACATTAGGCACGACACCGAAATGGTAGGAGTGCTCTTGGAGCCCCTTGAGGCGTACACAGAAAAACCCATAAGATGCAAAGTCTGTGTCCGCAACAAATATATTTAAATTATTGTATTTACTTTTTTTCTACTTTTCAATCTTGTAAAATTAATGTAAATACTTCGAAAAGCAATGTTAATAAATATTATATTCTAAATTAAAATAAATAGATTACTAATTTTTAGACATTGTGTCACGAAATAAGAATATTAACTTCTGCGGAATTTAGTTTTAAAAATCCCCGATTGAGTGCGGAATTAAAATCAAGTAATGACGAGTATATACGTCGAACGCAGAGCAAATGGTCCTATTATAAATTTTACGGAAAACGAGGAAGGATTACATTTTTATTTGATAAAAAATTAACAATTCATTCTTGAGAAGGTTATTGTTATTGCACCGCAATAGAGTCCTGGATTGACGTGTATACACGTCGAACGCAGTTAACTGGTTAAATTCAGTTGATTTAAACTTCCCGCTCGGCTATACAATCAGTTTAAAGGGACAGTCGAACGAGCGACGTCAAAGGTATATACTCTTTGACACAAAAATGATAATGGTATGATGAATTATTGCTCTATAAAATTGAGTCAAGAAAATACCTGAAAATACATTTGATGTCAGGTCTATTCTTGCACCTTGTTCGTGATTTTATTTGGACTCAGAATCTTGATGGATGGTGACAAAACGATACGTCTCATTCCTGTCTGTTTTATAACTTGTCTATGCTGTGACCACATGGACCTGTCGGACGCATGTGGGGTATTGTTAACCGGAATATTTGTGCAATAATACGTCTTTAACATGTAAATCGACACGACTCCGAGCAATCAAGAAATAAAAACTCGTTAAACAGTTATAGATATACACTTGAAGGTAAATAATGTTAGCTATTATTAATAGTTTCTGCCATAACCTCCTAAATTATTGCATACATACACGTAACACTTTTAAGAAACAAAATGTTATTTAGCTTACTTATATCTTCATGTTGACATACGTTTTGTTGGGCGAGGTTTATTGAAATAAGTCTTATAATAAGTGTATTTCATAAAATGTATCATTAATGTCACATATCTATCAAACAGATGTCAGTTGTATCATCGCGAGTTAGTAGTGTCTCGTCGATACTAAAGGCTCCTGGAGTTAGATCGCAATTAATTAGACAGAATAACAGAGTTTACTTTAAGCTTCCAAAAAATTTGAA
Source organism: Lasioglossum figueresi (assembly GCA_028455805.1). Classification (NCBI taxonomy): domain Eukaryota; kingdom Metazoa; phylum Arthropoda; class Insecta; order Hymenoptera; family Halictidae; genus Lasioglossum; species Lasioglossum figueresi. Next base: position 4,625,760 of record CM052201.1, read on the forward strand.
AAATATTATTTATAATTTTGAGAATGGGAGTGTGACTAAGGATTACGAAGACTTAATATGTGTTTTGCGAGAATCAAATATAAAGGTACGTAATATTACAAACACAATGTACATTAAAATAGTTCTGATATGTAAATATACATTTACTCAACATTGTTAACTTAATATTTATTATGTTGAATTATAGGATACAGATCTAATAGAATTTTTAGTAATTGTGAGACAATGTATATCATTACTGACTCCAGTTCATAAATTATTTGTTGAAACACTTTTACAACTGAAATGGACAAATCGTTCTTCGGAAGTCGCATCTGCTTATAAAACATTCATAGAGGATTTAATTTGCATGCAAATTCATTATGCTAAAAATGTGATAGATAATTTAGTTGAACAGTTTAAGCCAGGTATGTTTGATAAAAACATAATTATATAAAAATATGTGAAAGATTTTAGTGTTAATAATATTTTTGTTCTATGCAGAGGACAGTGATGAAGTAAAATGGGAAGCTGGAAAATGTAAAGAAGAAGATGTTCAGAGATTAAATCACTTGCATGATATTCTACGTAAAATTTTAATAGTTGTACCCATGTAAAATCCTTTCTAAATGTTTAATACATATTTGCATATAATGGTGATTTTAATATTACTTAAATGTAATATTCTTTTTGTAGGTCGAGCAAGCTATTGTTACAGTCACTTAGGGGGAGGTTTCCATACATTGTTCATGGAACCCATATTCATGAAGTCTATGTGTATGCATTGCTTCAAGTATTGGAGTACGCGCCTCAGCTAAGATCTGATATTTTGTCTCTAATTATTAATAGGTAATATAATTGTACAAAGAAGAACCTTTATAATTTTTTAATTGAAATCTTTATTATAGGCTGATGGTATTAGATGTAAATATACCACGATTAGAGACAGATAACGAAGATGAAGACTTAATGGATGATAGTAGTGAATCCGATAGTACTACTGGAAATGAAAATAATGTTGTCGAGGACGATGATATAACAGAAACAGATAAAATACATCCAATAGCTCATAAATTGGATGTGTGTATGGAACTGATTCTGAAATACATGCATGACTTCTGTTATGCTGAAGAAGTCTTGCAAATAGAACGTTTAAAAACTATTTACTTTGATTTATTACAAATATTTGAAACAATAATATTACCTACTCATGCAAGTCAATATGTGCAGTATGTTATATTCTATATTTGTAGTTTTAAAACAGCTGTTGCAGAAGCTTTTATAGATTGGTTATGGCGTAAAGTCACAGATCCTAATATACCTTCTATTATACGGCGATCATCTGTAGCATATATTGCTAGTTTTCTAGTTACTGCCAATTTTGTTACAACTGGGTAAGTATTCACTATGTTTTCGTATTAAATTCATAAAATGGTACATGTATAATATAATTATTTGTTTTCTGTAACAGCATCGTGAAAGTGGTGCAGTTTAAACTATGTAAATGGATACATGATTATATTAATATGCAAGATCAGTCAAGTTATATAAACAATGAAAACAAAGATCATACAGTATTCTACTCAGTATGCCAAGCGTTATTTCTTATAATTTGTAAAAGGCATAATGACTATCCTGATTCGAAAAAATGTAAGTATATGTCAATTTAACTTGTATAAAGATCGTCTTCTAAACTTTTTAAAATTAAAGGAATAATAATTTCATTATTTATTTGCAGATATGTTGTATTTACAAGAATTGAATTTAGCAAAAATTATAACTTCTAAGTTGAATCCATTGAAGGCGTGTCATCCAGAAATTCTGCACAGTTTTGCAGAAATTACACGAATGTACCAATTGGCATATTGTTACACTATAATTGAAAATAATACACGAAGTCAACTCCCAATTTTTAATAGTAATAAGGCCGCATTAACTACAGTCGAAAACTTCTTTCCGTTTAGTTCTTGTACCTTACAGCGGAGCAGTAAAACACTAATCTCTCTATTTCGAGACAATGTTACTGATAGTAACGAATATAAAACATTTACAAACTATAAAGAAGACATTGAATACATGACTGAATAGTAGACTTAAGTTTTCAAAATCGATGTATAGTATATTTTGATGTATTTTCAGTCCATTTGTAACAGCCTTTTGAATAAATTAAATATTTCTGACAATCCCTATTATGCTTTTCTGAACCTTACATTAAATATGAAATTTCTCGTAATCAGTTAATCTTATTTTAAAAATTCGTACATTTACTTAAAAATATATAACTTTTTCATAAATATAAATATTAATATATAAATAACCATACCTATTATATTGCTATTGCACAATATAAATAACGTAATATTAAATACGTGTATATATCAATTTTAGTCAGAATATATTGTCAGTTTTTAAAATTTATATATTTTTATCTATTAAATAAAAAAGTTATAAAAGTATATATTTATTATTTTCATTTTTATCATTTTGGCATACACATAAAATGATATATGTTTAATAGTATACAGGCATAAATTATCCACTTCTTTTAATGGTTAATAAATTTCACGAGACGACATACCGAATTTCGCGCCTTTAACGTCTTAGAAAACCGGAGCCGGAAACTGCTTCAGTGACGCAGTGGCGTAATCTTTTGCGGTCTATCGGTTGCTTTGCGATTCTTTCACATAAACGGTAACGTAAAATGGCGAATTGGAATTGTTATTTACTTGCGCGCTGTATAACGAAATAATTTTAGTACGATCCAAGAAGTATTTGTTATTGCTGAATTTGGAACTTTATATTTACTTCCCCTTGCACAAACGACTGTAAGTAACATGGTTGTCAGTTATTAAAAAATTTCTAATGTGTGCTCTAGACGTCGGTTCGTATTCAAGTCGGTAATTTCGCATGTTTTTCATTTGGAGATGACAATAAAGCCGCTACACACTTCAGTGAAACGCGAATTTCTTTAATACTATTTCAATATGACTCTTACTGAATATTGTTGCGATTTTCAAATAAGGTTATGGTAAAATTCTCAAACGGTTTTACCATAATTTACGTTGCACGTTTCAACATTGAATCATAAATACATTCTACGATTTGCGATAATTCGAAAATTTTTCATTTGTACGTCTCTAGTTTTAGCTTCCAGCTTTATTTCGTAAAATACGAAGATTTAAAGATCGATTCTCCTTTCTCCCATTTTTAGGTTATGATTTTGTAAAATTTAAATATTTCCTGCTTTTATATTACTGTACCAAATTTTAGTTTGCTCTTTCAAATGTTTCGTCGACAGTAATAATAGTAGATGTAATAAGTAAAATTTTGCATATCTTGTTTCATCGCGGTTGATTCTTTAATGGACTGTATAACACATGCTATGATGAAAATCTTAATAAATCTGTAAAAGCTTTTAGTCATATTCCATCAGCTGTGATGTATCCGTTAATTTCACGGGAATGATTCACACACATTTAACTTTTGGTGCACATTTATTAATATGCAGCATCCCCTATGTAAAATGATGATCTCTCAATAAACTAATAATTATTTAAATATGAGTAATTGTAAGACATTTTGTTTTTGAGATGAATACATAATAATAATGTTAGTATATTTTATGAATTTTGTAACGTTAACATTATTAGCAATTGACATGTTACATTATTTAACAAAATTATTTAATTGTAAATATACAAATAATATATGTATACATCATTTTGCATATACATGTTTGTAGTTAATTATCTGAAATAGTGAATATTTTACAGTCCAGAAAATAACACTTGAATAGTTTACAACAAGCTACATGAGTTTACAAATTCAAAATGCTTCAAAAATATCAAAAAATTTTAGAACATGTGATTTTGACATAAGGAACTCCATTTATTATGCTATGTATAAATCTTATTTTTATGCCAGCATTGATATGCTTTCTATGTTTCTTGTAGTTTATAAAATTAGTAACTAATCATACATATTATCAATAATATTTTGTTTACATTTATAGTTATATGAGGATGCGTATTATATATTCACTAGTGGTACGCATCTCGTAACAAAATGTAACATTAACACATATACAGTTGTATATTATTAAAATGATTTAATTGACTACGATGATTATTTTATTATGGATAACATATTATTTATTTTGTATTAGCCTGCCCACGTTTAAATTTTATTTCGTTAACAATTTTGATGAAGTTTATGGTCTAAGAACAACTCTCATGATGTTATTATATGACAATATAAATTTTCTTATCTGCTTAGTACAATTAATAACTATTACTGTATTTCGTCATTAACAAATCTTTCTTAAATCACACGTGAATTCATATCTTTGAAGCACATGTTGTACAGCTTTGGGCATTTTGATTGTGCATAAATTCACTTAATTGTATTGAAAACTTATATTTAAATAATAGTGATTTCTAAGTATAAAGCAAGTTAGGAATTTGTAGGAGACTACTTAAGAAGTTACATTTTTTACTTTATGTGTATTTATATAAAGAATAAATGTTTTCAATATGCTTTATATGTTTGTTGAAACTATATTTTTTACTTTGATAAAGAATTGTTTTATTGTTTATGATATACATATTTCTTTCAATTACTTGTGGTAATATACATGAAATAATATAGAAATTTTATGCCATGAACAGCATAATACAAATTATTTTAATACAAATCACTGTCAGCAAATGTATAAACGAGTCAATTTTTGCAAATATGTAAATATACGATTTAATTAACATAGTTCTTTAATACATCTGTATGATGAATTGGTCTTTTATTAAGTGTAATTTGTATTGATTGTATTGTATTCTATTATATGTTGAAAGCTTCAGAATTAAAATGTATTATTCTACGAAAATTTTGCAATGATTTTACTTGAAGTAAATTCACTAATTATGAAATAGTAAATCTGTTTATTATTCTATTTCCTTTTTCTACCAAATTGTATTATCTGAATTGTAATATAATGTACTATGGAAATAGAAATGATATGTAACTTCAAATTATTTTTAATAGGTTTTCTTGAGCAGATACTAATTCGTCGCTCTACAGATATGATATTGATGGACTGGTGTAATCCTGTATAGTAGCGATATTAAGCAATTTAACAGTAATCTACATTGACTGACAAAAGATCATATTTGCAAGCAGTTAAGTCTTGAATAATATGGCACAATATTATAATTTTGTGACCAATGCCAGTGGTACATTAACGCTTGAAGAAGTACAGAGAATTTGTTCTCTAGATGGGCAAAGTGTTCAATTAGTTGTTGAAGACGTAAATAACAGTGGCAATGGTTCTCAGCAAATTTTGACTTATACCACTGCACCACAAAACAGCGGGCAAGCGATATTTTCGCCACAAATTAATTTAGGGAATCAAGTCTCTGCAACGCAATTGGAACAAGGGTAATTTTCATGCGCATGTATTTCGACCTTCCAAATATTCAAGTAGTAGTGTGTCATCTATTTACTTTCAATTTTGTACATATATGTACATGTATCGACATACATTTAGGAATGTAAAGATATTCAATATTTGAGGAAGACGAAGGGGATATTGGTACGTGGCACTGGTTATTAAAATTAAATATCAATTATGAAGCATGTCAAAATCTATAGTTTTTTTGTATATTTTTTTTCGTAGGAAACACATTTTTATTATGTAATATAACAACAGTTACATGACACTTTAACAATAAGTACTTTAATTGCAATTACAATCTTGTAAACAGGCATATAAAATTTCATGTATATAGAAATATGTTTTGAATGAAATACAATTTTAATGTGTAGGTATTTCAATAGCGTAATCCTCACATGTAATTTCAAATATTATAACACAGAATATAAAAATATAACACCTTAACACATTGTACGTCGACCCTATGTTAACACATGAATCCACTGTTGGCCTATACCGGGTGATTCACATAATTATAACAAACCATACCTTGTTATACCAAAAATCATTCATCTTTTTCCTCTAATTTTTTTCCTACTATCAACAAAAAAGAAGATATGGCTTGTTACAGTTGCGTGCATCACCCTGTATATATGTATAAGTTTTAAACATTTATAAGCATCTGTTACCGTTTTTCTTCTCTTTCTGCATTCTTGTTTTTCTCAAAAAAGAAAACATTCATAATGATAGGAAAAGATATTTAACTGGCGTACAATGTGTTAATAAACACTTCTTAAGATAGTCTTCTAATTATGTTTGCAAAAGTATATAATAGTACCAAAATCGCAAGTATGTATACATCATACATTTTTATCGATGCAGGTTTTACGGATAATGACTACATTATCTGTTTTTATGTTATAAAATTTTTTTCTGTCTGTTTTCAAGGTATATTGTACATGTGTGCCTCAAAGAAGCTTTCTATTGATACTCTTATTTTTTTCTTTTAATTGTTAGTTATAGTATTTTGATAAAATATTGTGATGTGTACACACATGAATAAACACAAAATGTGGGCATATCATGTAAAATATAATGTCTGTTTCAGAAAATGAACACTAAAAAATATTGGTGTAGTAATATCTCTGTTAGAAATAAATTTCACATGTAATAATTGCTCCACATGTATTATAGCAATTTGTGATAGTGTAAAGTATAAAGTATTTATGAGAACAAAATATTGCCTACACTAACAATCAAACTGATTTTACTCGATATAGCTTTATTAATTATTATTATTTATTGTTTTAGGCTTTTTATTTTTACATTCTAATTAAACAATGAATTGCTGAACTTGGTTTTACAATTACATGTGCCCTTTAAACTTGTTAACAAATTTATATAAACTTATCTAAACGTGACAGTTGTTTTGAAGTGAATATATCTATATAAAAGTTTGTACTTCGCAGTTTATGCTAAATTTATACTAAAAAATACACTTTGTTAAATTAAAGTAGATATGTACCAATGCACCTTCTTCTCCTCAGCATTTTCATTTATAATTGTAGTACTTGCAAATTAAATTTTATGTTCATTTTTCTATTGTATATTTAATACAATTACTGCTTTATATTTATATTACTACTAGAAAAAATCTACAGAAAACGTAACTATTATACATTTATAATATTCCATATAAAGTTTACTCATGTATTAGATAACAGCTATGGCTGGAAAATTAAAGTCAATTTTAGATTTTTTCTGTTAGAAAATATATTACCTACAATATCTGTATTATTGTCCAAATTTAAAATTATTTCACACAGTCTTTAATTCAATGTTTTTTTTTTTCAGACAAAATCTTTTTATAATCAAAACCAATACAAACGAGTTGAATACTTCACCAGGCGTATTGAAGGCTACACCAGTGAACACGAACACTATTAGTGGAAATATTGTAAATATTATTGATAATAAAGGTAAGATCTCCTGGGAATTGAGGTTCACATTATATTGTTTAAGTTGCTTTAACCCCTGATTATTGAAATAGATTCTATCGTATCCTATTATTTTGTTTTATGTCAACTTATCTTGTATATTAACATAAGTAGCACTATTAAATTTCATTTATAATAAATGTAGTCAAATTATCATTGTTTTAAAAAATTCCATAATTTCTAAACACTATCTCTGCAATTAAGAGGAATAGAAGTTAGTAGAGATGTGCGAAAACCTGAAAATCTCGGGTTGGAATGGGTCAAGAATTTTATTCGGTATCGGGACAGGTTCTCGAATGTATTGGGATCAATCTCGGGAATTGTACCTGACATTTTCGAGTCCTCGTACACATCTAGAAGCTAGTGTTACATGTCAAACAAATAATGTTGTCAGAAAGTAACTTATTACACAAAGTGTTATTGTGTTCAGGTTCTAAGGCTTTGGTAGGTTGTAATAATGATGGACAGCAAATACAATGGATAAAAATGCAGGAAAATAGTGTTACGCTAAATGCAGTTTCCAAACAGAGTCCATTAATATCAGATAAAACTCAGACTGCCAATTTAAATGAAAATCAAAATAATACTTCTTCCCAAGTAAATACATAAACACATATATATACATATATACTCATATATATACATATATACTCATATATATACATATGTACTCATATATATACATATGTACTCATATATTACATATCACACACTATATCCTTCGAATGTAATTGCACATTCAACAATAATTACGTGTATTTTTAGAATCTTCTACATGGACATTGTGAACTATCACCATTGACCGTCACCAATACTCCTCCAGGAATTGTAAAAAGGAAACCACTTAGGTTATATCAAAACAGAAATCGCCATTCAACAAGCAGTGTACAAATTGGATCCTCGTCTACTCTTGATAGAGTGAATGTAACAAATAACATTGGACCTCAACTACAAAACGCTAATGCGTCAAATATCAGAGCATCTACACCTTCATTTTGTAATAAATCAGTCAGTGCTGTTGGGCAAAATGTGACCCCACTTTCAACACAAATACGTAATTCTTTGAGTACAGTGCATACAAGACCTCAAACTCTTGCATTATTGCAAAAAAATTCGTTGAAATCTCCACAATCTAAAATGGAGCAAACAAGATTAAAGCAAATGCAAAATGATCAAAGGCTACAAGGGAGTAATATGCAACGACTATCAAACACTACGTCGCAATTAGGTACATTAAATACACAACGGCAACAAACACCCGCGAGTCCAGCGCATCAAAGACAACAAACACCCGCGAGTCCAGCACATCAAAGACAACAAACACCCGCGAGTCCAGCACATCAAAGACAACAAACTCCAGCGCAATCAACACAACTCCAAAAACAATCGACATTAACACAAAAATCGCAATATGAACAATCATCTCCTACGACTGCATCTCAGAACGTACAAAACATGGATGTTGAATCTTCAGACACCTCGGCAGTTTTAGAACAATCGAATCAGCAAAATTTTTCGTCACAAACTGATTCAGAAAACAGTTCATCTGAAAGTATCGCTTATCTTCAACAAGTTATCGATAATCCAACGAATACTATAGTTCAGCAGCAAATAACGGGCAATATTGCAAAAATGTTAGTCACATTTGCCAATGGTTTACAGAGATTAATTGAGTTTGACATACCAAATGAAGATTGTACGGTTCAAGACTTATTGGAGCAGGTATTTATCATTATTTGAAGTAGCATTACTTAGAAATTTAAAGAGGTATTGAAATTCATAACTATATGTTTATATATTTTTAGGCAAACATTATATTTTGTCCATCAACAACAGTTTCTTTAGTTTCTGATCCCACCTTGGGTATAAACTATATTGTGGATGCTAAAGCTTCTGCAGTTACATCACCACATGATACACCAGAACATGATAGTTCACAAGAAAATTCAGCTGTCAGTTTAGATAATTCACATAGGTAGGTTCGGTATTTGAAGTATCTAAATTTGAAGTATCCAAAATTCATGCAGGAGCATTAGTAATACGATAAATTATTTAATGTTTTAGTTCGCCAGACGAAAATAGTAATCCTATTCAACAAAAAGAGGTAAATTAATAAAATAAGTTATTATTTCTTGTCAGATTATATTATTTCATACAGAATATCGTGTAATTTTATACGTTATATTTTATAAATGATTTATGAAAGCATGTAGGCATAATTACAAGTGTAAATTTTCCATACACAAATAAAAATAGAAACCATTTTTGTATGCCCCAGTACATGAATTGTTTCATTTTTGATACAGAAAATATTTGTATTCAAATGTATCAAATAATTTAAAAAAATAATTCTGATCTATGTTTTTATGAATAGATAACTGTAATTCATAAATAGTATACAGGATGTCCCACGCAACTGGAACAGGCTGTATCTCCTAAACAGTTGGGAATAGAAGAAGATGCAGACGCTGCATAATATGCACCTAATTTTATGCACTTTTGTGCATTAGTGCATCAGAAAAATGCAGCTGCACTTTTTTTAAAAAATGGAAGCATATGTTTTTGACTGCACCAACCGATGCAGTTTCTTATGCTTTACATAAAAGTACTGACATATTTATGCCCTAAACTTATTCGTTAGGAAGTTATCGAAACTAGAAGTCCTCTGAATTATTTTGGTCTCCCGGCAAGAGTTCCAGAGTACCTACGATATGGTCCATTGTAATTCAGAAAACTTTTAGTTTCAATAACTTCCTAACAAATAAGTTTAAGACATAAGTACTTTTATGTAGAGCACAAGAAACTGCATCGATCGGTGCAATCAAAAACATAGGTTTACATTTAAAAAAAAATGCAGTTGCATTTCTCTGAACCATCAATGCACAAAAGTGCATAAAATTAGTTGCATATTATGCACTGTCTGATGCTATTCAACTTGTACTTATAACATCTTCTATTCCCAAACGTTCAGGAGATAAGCCTGTTCCAGTTGCGTGGGACACCCTGTATATATGTGCCACTTAATCATATCTGAAAATATTAAAAAACTCATCAACAAACATAATATTTTCATAATTAAAAGAAAACCATTTATCACAAATATTGAGTATTGTATATAAAAATGTTCATTATTTCTTATGTTATTACTACTGTGCACATTAATATAGACGATATTAACTCATGGAGTAAATATGATAAACCGTTTGATTTCATTTGGCATATTGTTTCTACATATAATAAATAAGCTAGATAACGTTATGTTAACACATAATAAATATATGTTAGGTCTTAAAACCATTGAGATGACATTACAATCATATTAATATTAATTTGCAAGATGTTTACCTACATGCGATTGTTCTTTTAGAGGATGATTCTACAAACCAAAAAAAAATAAATAAAGATCAAGAGTGATGAAGTTATGCTATAGGCGTCGTTTTCAAACCAATAATAATTGAAAATCTCTTTAAGAGAAACGGAAACCTGTTTTAATTGTTAATAATTTGAAATCAAAGTCTCAAACGTAATATAGTTATTCTTGATTATTCATCATTTTATTTTGACATGTAAAAGCACCCTCTAAACGAATGACTATACATAGTCCAGTGCAGAGCATACCTTACGATAGAATCGTAGAATATTTATAAATAACTTACGTTTATTTTTATAATTCCCATATTCTTCTATATAAGAGTGTTTTAAAATGAAAAATTTTAGTATGCTAACACGTTCGTAAACAGTACCTACAATAAGTTTTGTATGGAACTAGGCACCTATACACATTGAGGGAATGCTTGCTGTCTGTTCATACTGTGGCCTCAGTTCAATCGACTTCAATCGATGTTTACGGTGTAAAAGAAAATTACCCAAGGATGTGAAGTCCATACCCGTAACAATGGGTATACATGAAAAGAAGGAGACCATGCTGTCTGTCGATGTAAGAACTGAATAATGATAGAACACTGCTGTAGCGTATTCATACTTGCTGATCCAGATAATTGGTGATATACAAAATATATGGTGGTATACAGATATTAATATTCACAAAGATAAAAATTTGTACGTATAGAAATATCTGTCGAAATTTGTTTAGTATTGATGTAACAATATGTCAGGTTAAATTAGAAATAGATTTTAATAAACATCCAGATCAATTTTATTTTAATTTTCTCTCTATTTGTCATGTAAATCAATTTTTACATGTCACACACATGCGCGCGCGTGCGCGCGCACACACACACACAAACACACCTCTGATTGTATCTTAATGTATTGTATTTTCAGACATTTTACAAGAAGAACAATGAAAGACATTCATCAGCAAAACTGGAGAGATTAGAACGAGATGGATCTGTTCATAAACGCGGAAGGGGGAAAGGGAGAGGTGGTTCAAGACCAAGGCCTATTCATAAAGAGCCAGGTATGAAAATAATAATTTATTTTCTTCTGACCTTTAACGTAACTGATATAATTAAAATATACAAAATTGTTCTCTCTGTCGGTGGAAATAATTAAATTTGGAAAAATTGGATACTTGTTACACATGTATAAGTATTTATCAATAAGACAATTTTCAAAGATGAAACACAGATCTATAAAGTATAGAACTAGCTTCTGAATTGGAACGTGAATATGATCTGCGACGAACCGATAGGACACCCCTGGACTTCTAATGTTTCTCAAAACCAATGATGTGTACAAAGATTTTGTGTATAGATCTCTATTGTTTACATGAAAAACCGGTACATGATAGGATATGCTGTAATATTTAACTCGGTGTTTGAGAGACTGAGTGAACATACAAGATTCTATTAACATAAAAAATCTTTCTTGTGCCTTAATAGTAAATTAAAAATAATCGTTATACTTTCATATTCTTTATAAGTTACGAAAATGGGACTGGGTTAACGATTAAATCCAACTGAAATAAAAACGACATTAAATTTAAAAGAAGGGACAAGTGTTAGCAAAATATCTAATAAACTACAGAAATTACGGGAAGCAGCGATCTCCTTTTCATAAGTTTTATTTTACTAATTACTGGGAAACATAGAATAGGCCTTTGTACACGATAAATGTCCTTCACAGAATACCACAAAGTGCCAAAATTCTTAATCATTATTACTAGACTGCGGACCTTCATGCAAAATAAAAATTGTCTGCATCGATTGCAAGAAGTAGAAACTAAATTGAATGTTATATCTTCCCTTAATGATTTTAATAGAGGAGAAATCATATATTGATATCTTCAATGTTTTAAATTTTCCAACAATTTTGAATTTCATCTACTTAATTTAACTATAAATGCATAAAGATCCGCAGTCTAATTATAACTATTGTTACTGTGCACTGTGCGTACAGCGCGTCCACTTCCATAATGAAAAGAGAAAATGAGAAAATAAAAAAATTTAATACAATTTAAATGAAGTCTAAATGAAGAATATAAAATACTTACGAAATAGTATATGAAATAATTCGGAATAGTTTTGCATATAATATTACGTTGTAACGATTACGAAAATAACTTTTACGTTGTCGTGCAATCATTTCACTCACGGAATGCCAAGTGAACATGTACTATATTTAGTCATAAAATTAATGTAGAAGTGGAATACTTTGTCTATTTAGAGTCGAAAACGTCTTGTGAATATCGTATAGTTGTAAACATTAAAAAGAGAATACATCACAACATGAATAATATTGCATTGCAAAGTATCTCTTTTAAAATGTCGTATGAATGACATTGCGTCACGGGATGCAATCGTGAAGGGGTTAAGGTACGTGCATGCGTGCAACGCGGTATTTGCATTAACCTTCAAACAGCCGACTGAGTGCTGCAAGATGTCTAACGTCTATATAACTAAGGCATAAACATACCAAAACTGATTTAGTATTCATAGTCTGAAAGTAATAGAGAGATTTACGAATAAATAAATTATATTACTTTGAAGCTGTAGTACTTGTTACCATTCTTTATTCAAGTGTTTGAACATACTACAGATACTGCACTACTTGTAATCTTCGATTCCTCACACGTGATATTTATTGCATAGAATGTTTAACAATTTCATCGGATGAAGAAGAGGAAGGCAAAACTAAAACATTGGAGGGCTCTAATAACAGTACATTATCACATCTTACAATTAATACTTTTAATGAAGAAACGGACACCATCCTTGAAAAGGAACCAGTAATTACAAACAATTCTATTTCTAGTACAAGTGCAGATTATGCTATGGAAAGTGAAGATATGATGAAAGGTAATCTTTAATAAATTATATTGTAATTATGTTGTACAATGTGCACGTACATGAACATAGTGCGCTGTGCTTAAGTGTGATCGAAGACAACGTTATTTAATATTATCAACTTAAGAGATACGGCAGTCAAGTTTCATTTTTTTAAATGGATCAATGCATTCTTTACTAGGATTTTGTTACACTGTGCAAGAACAATATTTTATGCTATCAAATGCAGATACTATTATATAGTAGATAATATAATCTTTTTGTACTAGACATAAGAATAACATAAAGTTTGATGCTTTTCAGATAATTCAGTTTCATCTCCTCATACCTCTTTGTTGTGTCGAACAGTAAGGATAGGATCTTATAAATATGTTCCTCGGGAAAGAGTATTAATCTCCCGAAATGGAGTCAGATTTGGTGTACCTTTATTGGAAGATGGTAAATATAATTTTATTAGTAACTGTGTCAATAAAAATTGGTTCGTAGTATCTTATTAAATTAAATGTTTGCATTTGTGTATTTTGTTTTAGATAAAAGCTTTGTGACATTAGAATTTAAGTTGCAAGATCTTGTAAAGGTACTAATTCATTTTGGGAAATCAATGCCAGTGCTTTTCTTTTATACGTCTACCGACACTGGTGCTATGATTCGTGAATTGTTAGGAATGCAAGATCCCAAAGGACCATACTATGATCCTGCAGGAAAAGGTACTCTAACTTTAGAAAGGAATGTAAACTATATCTTACTAAAGAAGCAAATGTGAACAAATTTAATGTGCTTTTTCATATAGATCATACGCATAAACGAATAACTTTACTGCCTGAGAAATTATCCGAGGAATCAAAAGTTGTGCTTAAAACCTTATTCTCGCGGGAAAAAATGCTAGAAGAGTTGAGTTCGAAAGAAGCAAATTATATTCTTGTTCGAGCATCACCAAAAGATGTATGTAACATGAAATTCGAAACACAGATCATTTTCATGAGTGTTTCATTGTGAAATTAAAATTGTCATTTATAATTTGCATCTTTTTAGAGTTCACAAATTCAAAGTTTGTCGAGGAGAGACAGTCAAGCATCTTCGTTAAATAATTCCATTACTGGTAGCGGAATACAAACGTGAGAAATAGATTTAGTTATCTTCATTATGGTTTATTATTGGCTGTATGTTCACATAAGATTCAATATAATAAATTCCTATTTACAGAATAACTGTATATCCTCCACCACCTGCAAAGGGTGGCATAGCCATTAACACTGAAGATTATTTGTGTCTCGGTGAAGACCAGTTTTTAAACGACGTAATTATAGACTTCTATTTGAAATACTTAACATTAGAAGTTCTATCGGAGAGTGATCAGCAAAGAACACATGTATTTAGTTCATACTTTTATAAACGGTTAACAAGTCCACATACCCAGGCTGTTGAAAGTAATGTTCCTCTTTCACCTCCTGCAAAGAGACATGCAAGGGTGCAGAAGTGGTCAAAAAACGTGAACATATTTGAGAAAGACTTTGTTATAATTCCTATAAATGAGCAGTAAGTGTTTACAATGTCAAGCAAAAGACATTATTCATCTGTTTCTCCGATTGTTTATTACATAAAATATAATATTACAGCGCCCACTGGTTCTTGGCTATTATTTGTTTTCCTGGATTGGTGGGCGAAGTCTCCACAAAGCGTACCCATTCCGAGGAAAACAATATCCGTAAGACTGTACAGAAAAGTAAAAAATTGAAAGAAGTAAAGCTTCAAGCTGTTACGATTGGGAGTACAACTCTGGCACCTGTCACGACAACTATAACTATAGACCAACCTGATGATGGTTCCGAGAGAGATGAAGCGGAAGGTGATGACGAAGAAATGGAGATGGACAGCGAGGAGGATGTAAGTTCATTAGATCTATCTATTTAAATTTTTCAAATTTAATATGATGACAAATGAAACTTGCAAATGTTGTAAAATGTATTATTACCGATTTTTAAATTAGGATGAATCCGAAAGTGTAGAGGATAAGAGTCATTCAATAAAAATTGAACAGAATGTGCCACGAGACAAGAGTGTAGTTAAAGTGTAAGTATTTTTTCTATATTAACGAATGGTTTAGCAGAGCTTTCAGCGTAATTCTACTTGTATTGTTTATAGGCCGTGCATATTAATATTTGATTCTCTTGCTGGAGCAAGTAGAGCACGAGTGGTAGCTACGTTAAGAGATTACTTGAGCTGCGAATATGTTGCAAAAATGGGAAGTGAAAAAGTATTTTCAAAGGATACTATTAGAGGAGCATCGTTGAAAGTTCCTCAGCAATCAAATTTTACTGATTGCGGCTTATATGTATTACAATATGTGGAGAGCTTCTTTAAGGTAAGCTTATGACGAAATTATTTTCCTTTATTAATATTGTCAAGGAATAGAATTAAACGCTGATCGCACAATAATAATACCTTTTCAGAGTCCCATTAAAGATTATACATTACCAATTAAGACATTGAAAAATTGGTTTGAAGAGATAGTTGTGACAAGGAAACGAGAAGAACTCTCGAAGTTATTAATTACATTAATGAATTCAACCAAAGGAGATAAAAATATTACTATACCTGTTGTAAACTTTCCTACACAAGATGGTAAATTAAAAACTAAGGCTGAAAACCACGTTGATATAAAGTCGATAAAGTCGGATTTAGAAGACAAAAAAAAAGTCTACGTTAGATGGCGAGAATCGTCTTAGTAATAATATACCAAATCAAACAGAAAATATCGAACCAACTAACGAAGTAATCAGTAGGACTACTTATCAGATCATTCCTTATTCTCCATGTACAAGTTCCAGTTCGACTGAAAGTAATTCAATGGATATGTTGACGGATTGCAAAACTACTCATCCGAGGTAAGCATTAGACTTTACGAATTAAGTAATACAAATTGAATTACAAGATTTTATCATGCACTGAACGACAGTGTGGTTAAAATTTCTTAAAGGTACATTTCGATAAAATATTCATCAATCTTTGTTTTTAGATCGTCAAGTGAAACGATGTCATATTTAAAATCGAAGCGAATTCCCAGGTTAATGTTAAAATCAGAGAATCAGGACGATCCCCAAGCAGCCAAAAAGCACAAAGGAGAGTCTTTTGATTCTTGTAAATAAAAATTACTTTCTTTTTTATAATGATAAAAATTGAAGTTAACCCACATTCATAAACAAACATGGAATCATTTACTTATGTAATAAATGTAGTTAATACTTCGTAAAATGAATAAAAACATTCATCATAACTGTGTACATTTGTAATTTGTATTATTTTCCTTTAAAATCAAGACCGAATTTCTCCAAGCATTTATTTAAGTTGATATCAAAATGATTGTCGAACGGATGTACTGGACATTTCTAAAATATTCTTTGGAATAGTTAACAGTGATACATTGAAATTGAGAAGGGCAACGAGCAAATGTGTAAAATAACTTTTATATAATTTACATAAAGACACGTACAACATTAATAATTTGTCGTAATGGGGCCCCATAATACGCTGCTGTTGGTTAACCCGTTATTGTGCCTCACTCATGAACCCACTTTACCTCATTACATTGTAAGTCAACTAACTCTGTCAAGGACATTACTGTCGACGTATCGGATTCACTATGTTCAGTGCTATAAGTGGCCTCAGAGCAGATTGTAACACATTAAATCCTGGAGAAACCTTATCTGTTTACTGACCAAGGTCAAATTAGTTCTAATTAATTACAATACCAACAGTATGACATATAGAACCGTAAAGTGAATTTATACTATTATAGAAATAAGTGAAAATGTCAATTTTTTATTTCGGAGTTTAATAAAATTGTGTTTATCAGAAAGAAGAACAACGATGCGAATTTTACGTATAGACGTTGATTAAAAAAATGCAATAAATATACAATTTTACAAATGGTAATTGCCTTTCTGAAATTTTCGTTCTCGTTTCGTTGTTGCAATGTATTATACGAGCATTAAATACAAATAAAAACAAATTTTTCCAATGTATTTCCATGGTTATCATAAATACATTTTATATACAAACATTTACCAAAGAAGTTAATATCGTTAGTATATAATATAACATAATGATTGCATGCGAAAAACTAGTGAATTTTTACACACAGCTGGGATGTCCAACCGGGTAATTCGGGAGTACAGTTATTTAAAGCATAGCGACATATCCGTGCGGATATATTCAATTACACTGGCCAGTTTTAAATAACTCTTGTCGCGCGTAAAGAGAAAGAAAGGACAGAGAAATAGTTCGAATACTGTGTCATCGTGCAATTATTCGATCGGAAAAAGATGCTAGGAGCAAGTGAAGTTCGATGATAAACACGTAAGTTGACAATGACACGAACGTCCCACGACAGACATCTGAAACCATAGTTTGTTGAATGATCGGGTACCGTTGCATAATGCCCTGCTTTTAGCTTCCCGTTAGTTGCATTTCATACAGCATTATGACGTTGATACACTATGGACGGTCATTTTTAAATTCAACGACAACTATGGTCGACAATAGTTTAATGTATTCTTGTTATTTCGCCTTTTAGTTAAAAATGTCACGTACTATTACATTCCTTCTTCTACCTGCCATACCATCGCTAGCGAAATTCAGAAATAAAATTAGAGGAACGTGTATATGTTTTCGAAATTAATATAATACAACAGGATAAATTGATTCAAGTATTTTTATCATATACTATTAATCACTAATGTCACAAAATGGTATAACATTCCGCTTTTAACCGAAAGAAACATCACGTTGCTTTTTTTAAAGGATAGATCACTTCGAATAGTAAGTATTAAAGTCTTCATTATAATTCTATTTTTTATGATTCGGTATAAAAATTAGTAATTATTTTCGACGTGGATTTCATTCGGTGTTAACGAAGTTATAATATGTGTATTTGTTGCTTTTGTAGCATTTCCATTGAACTTGAAAATATTCAATAAGCATCATGGCTGCAACGATGATAGCATTAGGTGTTTCCACATTCTACATAATACTCACGACTCTCATAGCGTATTGGGCAAGAAGATATGTGGATTA
The DNA here is from genome assembly GCA_028455805.1 of Lasioglossum figueresi. Classification (NCBI taxonomy): domain Eukaryota; kingdom Metazoa; phylum Arthropoda; class Insecta; order Hymenoptera; family Halictidae; genus Lasioglossum; species Lasioglossum figueresi. The sequence continues at coordinate 4,644,482 of CM052201.1, forward strand.
TTATATACGAGACCCGTTTGTAAAGTCCTTATTCTTGGAAGGCATTGCCACTGCCGAACTTTGCGGGGCATGTTTCGAACTTATAATAAGTAAGTTTATCGTAATAAAGCATTTGTAGATATTCATTTCATTGCACTTAACACTGATTGAGTTTATTTCTTCAAAAAATCTTTTATAGTATTATATAATATAATATGAAATAACAAATTGCATAAAGTTTATAATCAAAGAATGCATTTAAAAAGTAATAAAAAATGTATTATAATCTTGTTATCTGAAGAAATAAATACAACCGAAAGAGGGGATGATTCTACATGAAAAAATGCATTGAAAATGTATAATAAAATTTTTTCATTCGAAGCTTTGTTTTTGAGAAAATCGAATTTGAACGATCACGTCTGACGCGTCTGGCCATGACCTACCGGTTCTTACGAATACTGAGCACACGAACTTGACGGATTTTCAAAGTCGATTTTTTGTATTCTACATCTTCCACTTATTTTTTATGTATAATCATCCCCTTTTCGGTCGTCAGTTACTAATAATTCTATATATTTTTACTATTTAATATATGATCTTGTGTAACAAAGACTTCCTTTCCAATTTTATCAATGATAAGTGTAACTCAATTTGAGCTGTTCATGTTATGTGGGACACCCTTCATACAGGGTGGACCACCTCAATTATTTTCGTTAATAGTGGACCGATCAATATTTTGTTTACCGTAGGATAGCAATATATAAAAGACAGTTAAAAATAAAATACTGTTTAAAACGTGCTATGAATTTATAGTCAATTCGTGTTAATAAATTAGAACAGTTCCAATTCATGCAATTTATAAGTATATTGGAAATTAAAAAATTAAAATCGAGTAAACTTCATTTTGATCATTACTATAATGTGTAGACTGCGGATCTTGATGTAAAATGAAAATTGTCTGCATCGATTGCAAGAAATGGAAACTAAATTGTGAATGTTATTTCTTCTCTTAATGATTTTAATACAGAAGAAAAATCATACAATATATTCACATCTTCAATTTTTGAATTTTTACAATAATTTTGAATTTTATCTAGTCCATTTTGGTATATGTGAACAAAGATTTTTTATGCATTCTTTATGCATTTTCTTTGTGCATTTATAGCAAAATGGAGTAGATGAAATTCAAAATTATTGTAAAATTTCAAAAATTGAAAATAAAGATACTACAGAAGTAGAATATACTATTACAAATAGAAGATACTAAAAATATCCTATAATATTTGACAGTATTAGATAGGAGCTATCTTTGTGAAATTTTTCATGTTTTCATAATAATTTGACCACCCACTGTATTTTGTATATTTTCACATACAAAATATGTATAAACATTATCAGTGTAGTGATTACCTCGCAGATGTTCCGTAATCGTATACGACGAACATTCTGATCGTTCCGCTAGCAATGAAAATAATTATGGCGGTTGCGTTAGGTGGTTCGCCCTGTATTACTGTTACCGCAGACCTTGGTTTTATCGTTTCTGCATTGCGCATCGCATTTTAGTCGCGGAGAATTGGGGTGTCTCCATGTATGGTCTATTTTTATTCGCACTGACGATTTGGTGGTCCATGAACTGGGGTGACGCAAGCGCTTGTCCGTATACACACATCGAGGAGGTCGTCGAGGGGAAGAAATCGCTGCGCGACGCTTTCCTATTAATCTGGGCCGAACTTGTCGGCGGTCTTGCCATTTTTAGATACGTGCAATTACTCTGGGCGCTGGAAATTGTCTCGACGCACAAAAACAAAGCGTTCGAAGACTGCACCACTGATTTGCAAGTAAGAACGACAAATATTTCAATGTATCGTTAATTGATCGGTTTGGAAGAGCCCCTCGGTTTGCGATCGGGGATGCAACTTCAAACATGCATTCATTCGTTCGAGACTGCCTTTCGGACAAAGTAACATATTACTTACTAGATCTCTATTTGCATGATAAAACAGTAAGAAGTACTTTTTATATCGAAGGCACGGATATATGTATAAAACAGGAGTTAAGGTTTCGAGGTCATCGGGTAACAAGCACTTGACCAGTCTATACCAGAGTTGCCAGATTAAGATTTGTGTCCCCACTCTACTCTTCCCCTTCCACGACGCTATTCCCCACGCTTCCGCCGTGGCCCGGTCACGGGACTAATCCGGTACCGACAGAGAGAGGATAACTTTTTCCCCTCAATTTGTGCTGTCTCCTCTCATCTGACAGCTCTGGTCTATACTGTAGCAATATTAACATGAAGAACAATGATTATTAATCATAATAGACATAAAAATAAGAAATAGAATAATTCTATTCTATATTAACTTTTTTCTTTCGATTTATGAATATGAAACCGATATAATAGCTCGTACAATACTTAAATGTGTAGTAATCTATTAGATACCAACATATTTAATAATGTAAACAATATTTTGAATAATGGTACAGCAATTTTTATTGGCGACTCTCTGAGTCACATGACTCTCAAGTTTAAATAAACATTTGTTTAGTTTTACTCTTATTGGACATTTTGCAGTAGAATTAATTTTCTCTAGAAGTTATTTTGTTTAAATATTTCACTTAAATTGATGGAATTGATAAAAAATTACTTTTCGATACTTTTTCACTCAAAGAAAATAATATCAATTTTTCTAATTGTGACGTCGAGATGTTTCAATCTAGGAGTTTTAGAATTAAGGATACTGTTTGCTTTCGCGTAATGAAATTTTAATTTTTGTTGCAAGGTGCCCGTGATATTTGGTGCATTCGTTGAATGTGTAGCAACTTGTGTATACAGGGTCGTCTCGCGCGGTTTAAGCGAGGTAAATCCAAAGTTCAGCATTGTCATTGACTCATTCATCGGGACAAGTTTGGTTATCGCAGGTTTGTGCAGTTCGAAATATTTATTTAAGCAAACATAACCAACCAAGTGATAAAACATATCTATTAGGTGTGTGCAAAGTTTTAGTCTTTATCAGTGGTGCATGTATAATGACTTATAATTATAATGGTTATCTTTCGCCTTATATGTTGCAAGTCTAAAGTAGGAGGTGTTGAAGAGACAGTTATTACGATTATGAGAGTATTCTAGTTCATTATTATTTGTTATTTTCATGTATAGGGGTGAACTAGAAGCATAAATAATTATCGAACAATTATCAATACACACCGTAAATTATTAACACTAACTAGACTGTGGATTTGATAATAATGTGGAATTTATAATTCTATAATACAGGGTGTCCAAAAATATTCGCGTTCCTCGAAAGGGGCGGTTTCTCCTAAGGTCATCTGAAGCGACATTCTTTGCAAAAATGTTCGCTTTGTCTTTATTGAGGGGTTATTAACGAAAAACACGGATCAATCAGAGCGCGGCCTCGGCGGCAGGTTCTACCGAGCGTAGCGTTGGTGTCGCGCCGCGGTAAAGCAGTGAACAAGAGAATGAGTATGAATTGATTTAATTAGAACTTACTTATTCAGCCGTAAATGCAGTCGCTGCTTTGAACTGTGTCACCGGACCATTCGGAGATGAACTTCACAGCTGACTTCAGGTATACAGCAGTGCTGAAAGTAAAGGGACGTACGGTCAGATCAACGAACTGGAGGAGAACTGCTCGTGGAGGAGAACTGCTCGTGGAGGAGAACAACCGCGAGGTTCGAATTGACACGTCTTTAGAGATGTTCTCTCTACCGCGGTTCGAACGACACTGATTATATACAAGATTTTTGTGAAGAGTTTAGGGAGGGGATTATACATGTCGAACGACGGGTTGGTCAGACAAAAAATGGGACACGAAAGTTTCGGCTTTCCTGCAGATTACTACCTAAAGTCGATAAGTAACTGTTCGAAGAAGAGTCTGACCTTTTACCGAGCAAAAGGTAGAAATGTCAGTTCAGGCTTCTCTTGTTCACTGCTTCACCGCGGCGCCATGCCAACGCTTCGCTCAGTGAAACCTGTCGCGCGCCGTGGCCGTGCTCTAATTGGTCCGTGTTTTTCGTTAATAATCCTTCAACAAAGCCGAGGCGAACATTTTTGTAATATATACTTATTGTACAATATATATTTATTTAATTTCTTAACTCTTTGCACTTGGAGCTATTTTAACTTGAAAATTAAATATTTCTTTCGACCTGGAACAAAATTCTATGTTTGTTTTTCATTTTATGGATACGAAATTGATACAATACTTAAATGTTTAGTAATGAATTAGATACCAACATATTTAGTAATGTAAATAATATTTTGAATAATGGTACAGCAATTTTTAGTGGTGACTCTGAGTCACCACTCGAGTGCTAAAAAATAAGTCCAAAATAATACAACATATTCAGTTTCTTGGAATATTTTCATTATTTTAAATTTCATTTACGCATTTTTGTTATAAAATTATAAATGCATGAAATCCGCAGTGTAGATATTACAAATCGATAAAGTAGTTCTCATCTTATTCGATTTCCATTTGGTTTTCATTTTATTCGAAAACTCTTTTGGTGGACACTTGCATGTACTTGAGGAATTTGACTTGTGTGTAAATGCACGTTGATGTCCTTGCTGATGTTTCGTCTATTTTCATTCTGTTCCCAGCGTTTGATTATTCTGGCGGCTACTTTAATCCAGCACTGGCTACTGCTTTGAAATACGGATGTTTGGGGACTAGTTTTATGGAGCACGTGATAGTCTATTGGGTCGGAGCATGTGCCGGGTCCATTGTCTCTTTACGAGCTTATAGGCATCCGGCTATTCAAAGCTTCGTGCAACGACATAAGGAGAAGACGCTTTAAGCTCCAGACGCTATTATTTATTCCGCCGCGAGCTCCACGGTTTGTGTTCTAACGTTTTTCTTCCTTGTTATTTATTCAATCTACTGCGTGTCTCTCCGTTCGCGGATGTGTTTCTTCTCCCACCGATCAGATTGTTACGAAACAGATTGTTTTTTTCGCACAAACGGGTTTCGAAGTGCTCACCCACTCGCGAACAGCTGACTCCTCGCATGAAGTCACACTACGATAGCTATAGTACAAGACTTTGTGCTCGAACTAGTACGTATACTTAACGATTGACCATGTACATAATGTATTATAACTGTACAAAGAAATAAATAATTTTTAGGCACATTTATCGTATATCTTTGCGACTCAAACAAATGCAAGGCCTGTTATAATTGCTGATTAGTATTTATTATCTCGAAGATTCCTAAAAGATTATATAATTACAGTTATAACATAACATTTGCTGATAGTACAGTAAGAATGATCAGTGTTAGTACAATTATATGTATATAAAACGTTACAAAGAAATATTTATCAAAAATATGAATAACAATAAATAGAATCTGAAAACGTTCGTCAAAAATTCTGATTACAGAATATCTCACAAAGTTATTCAGAAATTTTAAATTTATAAAAACATATCAAACGGATTGCCTGTACATAAATATGTTCGTAAAAATAATCTGTATAACAAGAAATAATGCAATGACGAATAAAGTGCGGATTAAATTCGAAAGAAAATACGCGTTGAAAATACATAGAAAATTAGCCTAAAATTATACATAAAATTCTGCTTTAGACGACAGGTCGTACTCGATTGCTTCGTTCTTGTACATTTCGATAGCCTGCAACAGAAATGATCGAAGTGTACTTAATTTGTAAACATGTTTCATTGTTGAACATTCAATTTACCGCGGTGATTTCGCCGTCCAGCTCAGTTACTTGTTTCTCGTGTGTTTTCGTCAGCTTCTCTTTTTCTCGACCTTGCTTGATCTGCAACGTTTTCTTTTCCTGCATGAACTTCTTTATATTTTGCTCTTTCTTCTCGCGAAGTCGACGATCTTTGTCACCCTTTGACTTCAGTGCCTTGTCATTCATGACTTCCTTTGCCGTCTCCACGGACATTTTTACTTGATTTGCGTTCATATCCTTTATATCTCTGAAAATACGAAACTTCAAAGTGATTTCTTCACAGACTTCTTTTCTCGAACTGTTTGATCAGAAATCATTCTTATGCATATTTTCTTTCACAACTGACATTGATATACCAGCTGACATTGAAGCACAATTATAAGGATTGATTTCTTCATGAAGCAAAAAAGATGCCCTTGAGCATCATCTTCTTGTGCAACAAAATTGTAAATTTCTATCTTAACCGCTGCTCTATAAAATTAATTCTTGGATGGTACCATGTCTACTTAAACTATGAAGTGTCACACTTCTCTAAAATTCAGTACACTAGAATTCTTTCAGGTGTGCAATTTAATACTGTAAAATCCAAATTTTCAAAAGAATTTAAAGAAAATTCACATATTTGCAATACAGTGACGAGAATGGGTGTTCAGTTAATATTGAGTTAGAAAATAAAACAATTAATGCAAAGGAAAGTAAACTTATAAATTCACATTAAATTAAAAATATCGTATAACCAGCTTATTGTTTTTCGTACATCTACTTAAACAGGCTTGATATCATAACTGATTTAATATTCGACATTCATGTTAGAAATCGCACAGTATCCACGTACTTGTCATGTTTCGCCTGCATTTGCTTCATTTGCGCTTCCTGCACCACTACAATTAATTTTTTAAATTCCTCCCTAGCGCTATCCGTCTGATTCTTCAATAGCTCCCACTCCTCCTTCCGCTGCTTTTCCACCATGGTGGACCATTGAGCGGTTTGCTCGCTTATTACTTTCTTCACATTGGCGTCTTGGATTAACGCGCTTTTGCTGGGAATGCAGGATTCATTATTTGCCAGCCGCGATTAGACGCAACAACAGCTAAAGTAATCTCTAATCAGTAAGAGCCACGTAACGATTACATACTCTTTCCCTTTCACCAATTTATCGATGGCGGCGCAGTGATTCTTTTGCATCGTCTGCCGCTCCTTCAGATGTTTCTTCCGCATCGTGTCGAATTCTTTTAGCTGCTTCTTCCCCTGTTTGAAGGCTTTCTCCCTACGTAACGTATCCACCGTGATAGGCTCCGCTTTAAACTCCTCTGCAAATTGTGCCATGTGAGTCTACAAGAGCGGAAACTATAATCCGATGCAAAGCTTCTCTAAAATGTACCAGGTGTATCGATCAATGTGCGTATCGAAATCAAGTTATTTCATTTTTATTCTAATTGTTAAACTGACATGCAAGTTATTAAAGTTCAGTGTTATTCTCGATTATCGAAGATAAAGATTTTATAATTCTTTACCCCTCGCTTTTATCTTCGTTTATACAGCAACCTATATAATTAAAAATATAGATTTATAATGTTGTAAATTATACTTTAACCTTCCTTTATACAAACAAGCTATATAATTTAAAATCTGTGGATCACGTGTTTTTATATTATTTATCTATGTATGCATTAAAATTTTTATTATTTTTTATTTTTTAATAAAGGTTTGTAATATTTTATCTTCTGTTATATGACAACCTATAATACTTATTAAAAGAGTTGCATCGACGAAGAAGCGTTTTTAAAAAGCAGATTTCGCCCGGTCTAATTGTAAGCTCAGCCAAATGTTTAACTGACCTTACCGCGGGACACCCCGGTATGAAACGAGGCAAAGCGGGTTCATCTCGGAATAATTAAGAAGAATTGGTCTCGATCGTTATGAATGAGATTTACTTAAAAACCGTGTATACCTTTCTTGGCCTCCTCCTCTTTCTTCTTCTTCGCCTCGGCTTTCGCGTCGGTTTGCTCGATTCCAAGTCCTTTCATCGTCTCAGCTTGTTTTTCCGCTCCCTTGCCGAATGCGCCCGGATCAGACAGCATCAACATGAAGTCTGCAAGCGAAGGAACCGAGCACGAATCAGAGTCATCCCGGCACATTTCTATTTTTGCTCGAGAAACTTGCTCAAGTTATTACCTTCGAATCCATCGGGTACGTAAATCTTCAGCTCAATGTTGCAGAACAACATCGGCAGTGCCATAGGAAAATTAGCTTCGGTCTTCAATGAAATATGCCTATATCCGGCTTGAAGGCCATCCAATGGCAGAATTCGTTGACCCAACAGCTTACCGGACTCTTCGTACACGCCTGCATTAGCAATAAATAATAATAAACATTTCACGTAATTTCAGATTACGTGTCTTTGGATTTCTTTTCATCATACAAAGATACGTTCATTATAATTAGACAGCGGATAAAATGGAGATAGATAAAAATTGTTTTGTTACGCAAATAATTTTAATTGTTTGAAAATAATGTCTCCATATCTTTATATTTTTCTAATGTTCTTACTGTTTTAAGTTTCATCGACTAATTTTTATTATGAATGCATAAAATCCGTTATCTGTGTTATATTACTTACGGGTACCCTTAATCTGTCGAGAAAGAAGTAGTTTTTATTTTCAATTTTATTTTTATTTTCACGTTTTCGTGGGCTAGAACTAATAATTAGAATGTTTAAGATTTCATATTACCGAATCTGAGCACCGCCAAGTCAGGGAGCACAACTTTTCGAAAAAGAAATGGCTCCTCGTTGTAAACTGGATTTAACCCGTTTGCTGGAACCATTCGCGTTCTAAATTCCTTCTTGATGGTGTCTGCTGGGAGACCGTACATATCTACTTCGACGTAAGTGCCTACTTTCTTATCAGAAAGAAATTGTCCTGCTATCACCTACCAAACAGACGAAGTTTATTAAAAATGACTTCTTAAGTAAATTCCTGAAATCATACAATTTTGTGGCCCTTGGAATAAACTCTTTTTCTTGTATTCCAATTGTATCAAATTAATTCGTAAATGGATTCATGCTCATGTCGTTTGAAAGAATCATGAGAAAGCTATTATTATTAAAGTTAATATTGTTCAATTAGTATTGACAAGTTGTAAATCAGACATGTTTTGTTATTAGCTATACCTAATAAACAATTATTTTTTTCTATTAAAAATTAACATATTGTAATATATAATATATATTATATAATTATATATATAATATATTATAATATTATTGCTATAATTATACATATATAATATATTATAATATTATTGCTATAATTATATCATAATTGTATACAATATTTATGTGGACACACCTATCAAATTTATATATTTTTAGATATCTAAATAATAAATATTCATGTATATTAATAAATCAATAATATAAAGTTTTATACATTATTCATAATGTATGAAATTTGAATGTATAGAAATGTTATACACTATACATTTATTTCAGTATTAAATTTCAAAATTAATTGGTGCTGCATGATTTTTGACACTATGCATTAGCTAAAATTTTTAATGGATGTGTTTATCTATTACCAGTATTGAGACAGTACCTGGACAGAACATTGAGCAGTGATAACACCGTCTACGTCCTCAGAAAACGGATCAAAAGTTTTGTCTGACCTCCTCATGAAATCCGGCTTCAATAAGTATCCGGTTGTTGCATTGTACTCGAATTTTCCTTGATTTAGCTGCATTGGCAAATCTGGCGTTTGGAAGTTCAATGCTACCATCTGACAGCCGGCATTCCAGAAGACCTAATCATTGAATGCATGCGCAAAAATTGTATACTTGAAATTTCAAATATAATAATATATATTAGTATTAAATATCAAATACTTAAAGGAAAAACAATAATTTTTGATATTTTGTAGACTAACTGATTAACATAATAGTTAAAATTTGACACAAAATTAATTCTTGTGATAATTATTCATATAATATTGAACTTTATTCAATGATTATGTATTTTAAATATTTGTTTTTAAATATTTGTTTTTAAATATATATTTAATATTTTAAATTTGGCAGGTGGTAGCTGGAAATTTTGATGAACGCGAGACAAAGCAAATAAATTTTCATTTTGACATTAACCTGTTTTCCGAATAAACATTTTCTTACCACGATTAAGTAATTTACCTGTGGCATGTAATTCGAGGAGTCAGCACGCGTACCCTTGGGATAGATTCGACTCATTTGACGTTTGTTATAATTGACGAATTCCACAGAATGGGTTTTCAGATAATTCAGAGCAGCGGTTTCCGAAAACGAGGACATGTTGTGGTGAATATTCTTTTCTGAAATAGTAACGGTACATCTATTTTTTCTGTGATAAATTGAGATTGTTACGGCAGGAAACTTGAATTGTGTTAATACGAAAGAGAAAAAACAGGTTTCACATACTTTCTGCAGTTTCGAAACTCTGGAACTTTATCGGTTGCGCATAGTTGATCATAGAAGAAAGCCAAGGATGGCAGGCCATGGTACTGCCAGTGTACTGGATGGGTGGTGCTTCACCCTCAGCACCTCCTTCGGCTGGTGCACCACCTTCAGGTGGAGGACCCTCGGGTGGTGGTTCTTCCTAAAATGTTACATTTTCAGCTACATTGTCATTTTTCAGTAGTGTGTACTATCGTAAAAAATGGGTACTCATAATTCAGGGGGAACTTTTATGAGTAACCCTGATAAGCAGTACGATGATCCTGCCAGTGTCGCCAGATGAGGGGTGGAGCACGAATTGAGGGGAAAAATACACGAAATACACGAAATACACGAAATACACGAAAAACACGAAACGCTTCACGTGACAAGGCCGCGGCGGAAGTGTGGGGGGATATCGTTCTAGAAGGGGAAGATAGAGTGGGGACACTAGTCTTGATCTGGCGACACTGGGTCCTGCATTATTTCTCGGTATTATTTACTCAATTAAAAAATTTATTCTAAAAATCAAATTTAAAAACAATAAAATATTCCTCGCTAAATTTAATAATCATCCAAATTAACTATATATTATTAAAATTCACTAATTACATAAATAAAGTTTTAATTATATAGCTACCCCTCTGATATTAAAATTTTCTATGAAATCATTTTAATTCATAATTAACCCCAGTAAAATTTAATATGATTAAAATATTTTCTAAATTATATAATTAAAATATTAATTTAATATTTATAGACCGCTCAAAATTTTATGTACATAGTTACCCTTCTAATTTCATTAAATTATTCTACAATGTTATTTTCTCTACGTTAAAATTATTAATGAGAAATACAGATTTTTATTTAGCTCCTGTATCTTGCAATTGATGCACTAACTTTTTATTTTCAAGATCCGGAGTCTAGTAATTATATCATGACTTCTTGTCAACGTTGGTTTCATCAAAGCTTGGAACGACAAAACAGCAGACAGAAAGAAAGAAACCGAGTCGAATGAGAGATACAATGATAATGATAAACCTTTGGTGGTGGCGCAGGTGCGTTTGGATCTTCAACCACTTCATCCTTTGCTTCGAATTGTCCGGAGCGGAATAACTCGAGTTCGACTTTCTCTACCTCCGGCTTCAGCCTCTTATTCTTAATTAATATTTTGCGCTTCAATGCGCTCGGCGGTGGAAGCGGATGTCCTGGTTCAAGCTGTAGCATTTAATTTATGATTAAAATTTATGAAGTTCTGTTTCCATTTTGCACCACGAGAAAACAGTCAGAAATTATTAACCCCAAGATAATTATGTACACTTGTTATAGTATTACAACGTTAATAAATAATAATGGAGATTCAGCAATGTAGAAGATTCATCTGTAAAAGGACAAGACTGGCGTATAAAATTTATTCGTAGTTCAATAATTGACGTAGGAGAAAGTGAATTAATTCGTTATTATTTATTATGTGCGTGATCTAGCGATGGATATAGCATTTGTAGTTTCTTGATTGTATAATTCAATCGCTTTTTTCAAGTTGGACTCAATTATATTTATTTTATTTGTAATATTTATTTTTGTGTGATTATAGATGTTTGAACGTATTTTTTGATTATTTATACGATGCAATAAAAAAGATATAATTATACGTAAAAAAACATCAATTATCTTGAAAACTCAAAAAAGAACCTTGAAGAAAAACATTCTTATTGGATATTAACTCCATCATACCGTTTGCATTATAATTAGGTGGTTTTACTTAAATGGACCAACAAAACTGGTACGATATTGGCAACTTTTCCCTAAATAATCTAGCGAGACCATGATTTGAAGTTTGACATAATATCCAAAAGCAAAGTATACGTACCGGGTAATCCTTCAGTTGCTCCTTCATCAATAGGTCGCCTAATATATCGTCGCAATATTTAGCCAATTTGTATTGCTGCTTCAGACAACAATGGTTTTCGAAACTCAAAATTATAGGGTATTCCGACGTGACGAATGCAGTGTCTCTTAACGCATATATGACATCTTTAAAAAGGATATCGGTACACATGGCCTTGCCGTGAGTTATGATTGGTTCCTCATCTTCTCCCTTCCCGTCCCAGCAATCGAGCTCCACGCATCTGCGAATGACACATTTTAATCAACATCCCCACTTTGATCTCTAATGGTTTTATAAAAAAAATATTTCGACCAGACGTTCATCAGTTTTTCAATAGTCTATGCACTATTAGGAGTTTCATTTCAAATACATACGTATAAGCAACGTTCACATTGCTTAGAGTCGAATTTACTTCATGAAATAATAAGGAAAATAATTCTTTGTATTTTATTTATATGTTGATAAAGTATTTTTTAACCTTTTGTCGTATTTTAACCGGTCAGATTCGCGATGAAGATTTTAAACAAAGTCTGACAAATATTAAAAAATTTTATTCTTTTGTAATCAATATTTAACGATTGAAGTGTTCATTGTTCGTCGTATATTAACCTCAGTACTATACAAGAAAGTAACAAATGCTTGATTTACGGCAAAGTGTAGAACTGTATAATTTAGTGCAAAACTGTATTCTAATAAAAAGACGAAGAGTTACCTGCAGCCAGCTAGCAGCACTTGTCTGTACATCTCAACAGTGCTTTTACCACCGATTTGTCTGCCGCTTAGGTAGGTATTATGGCTTGAATTAATATAGTAATGGGAAAGGGGCTGATCCATGTCCATCCACTCCTCCAACTTATCCAAGAACACGGGGGCGTTTTCGTCGGACATCAAATAACGAATGAAACCGTCCTTGGTGATCGTTTCTACAGGAAGGACAATTTATGTAATTACAATTTCATACGAAATTAACTAATTTTTGCGTGTATCCAGAGTATTATTTCAAACCACTTGCAAGCTGATGTATAGGAAATAGGAATCCATTGACGAGTGTTGAAATAATTTTGTTTAAACTCATACTTATTTAAATACATCGATACAAGCAATATAGTCGTGTTATGTAAAAATACAAAAAACAAATCATTTGATGTATAATATTGTTTACAATGAAACATAAATTTTAGCAACTTCTTTTTCACATTCAAGGTGCCAACATACTTGCGTTTCTCACTTTCTCATCTTCTTCATAATCATTAATAATTTCTGTACATCGTTTCTCGTCGTATAGAGGATACAAAATTTCATTGAGCCTAGGATCTCTCTGTTTCTCGTTCATGAACTGTACCAGTTGAGATAAGCTGATTGTATCAGATTTTCCTTTCGTTCTGAAACACAGGATTTTTTGATACTGTTACCGAAACCTCGCGAGCCACCGACAGTGTCACCAGATTAGGGGACTTAACGCCAATTGAGGGGAATACAGTTACCCTCTCTCTTTCTTTCTCTCTGCCAGTACCGGATTAGTCACGTGATATTGTGACACATGCATGACAGAAACGAAACGCGTCACGCGACCGGGTCGTAACGGAAGCGTGGGGGAATAGCGTCGTAGAAGGGGAAGAGTAGAGTGGAAGACAAGTCTTAATCTGGTGAGACACTGGTCACGGACATGTTTCCTCAAAATAAACTCTTACATCGATTGGAACAGTTCTTCGATATCGTTTCGTGGACAAATTTTAAAGTATAATGTTTTGAATTTCTCGAAGGTGAAGTCTTTCGGTTCGATTTTGTCGCTCTGAAATCGATAAAATATCGAAAAATTAGTATTACATATTTGTACGAGTTCATTTTATACACAGCGTAGTTTATAAATAATTTAAAATATTATTGCAACTAGTCAAATAACATGCTTAAGGATTAATAAGTTTTTAACAAATTAGTATGCGGTTTAATGCATGAAATTGCATATATCTAGTATATATAATTTTATATTTAATATGATACCGTATACTAAAACAAGATCTCCTTATCTATACATATATGCAACATTACCAAATCACTGCTTTAACCGATTTGCCATAATTTAAGCAGGGACCTGTATTAGAACAGTAAAAGGTTAGTGCATTCAAAGATATGGTTTTCGAAAAAGAAATTGTACAGACAGAGCATACTATTATATATCATTAAGACACGTGTAAATACGTGAACAATAACGAAGTTTATATTATAGTTATACAATACTATATGATTGTTATAATATAATACTCATATGCATCTGAACACATACTTTCGCTAATGAAATATTAAAGAAGTAGCACAGGTAACATAACATCAAGACTGCAGACTTTTATGCAAAATAAAAATTGTTCACACCAATTGTAAGAAACAGGAATCAAGTAAAAAAAATTTCTTTTCTTCTTTAATCATTTCAATAATTCAAAGACAATGTTCCGACGTCGCTACGATCTTCTTACTGTTTTTTTCACACTCATTTTTCATAAATATCATATGTTTGTTATAAATGCTTAAAATCTGCAGTCTAATGACACCTATTACGTGTCACTTTTTTATTAAATCTTATCAATAAAGAGTCCATTTATTTATTTCTATAATTACACGGGACTGTATATGTAGATACATTCTGCAGACGTACATTGCACATAATCCTTTCCGCTTGTTCTTTGTTTATGTTAAAAACGAATAAAACATTTTAGACCGTGTTATTTAAAAATTCAAATTACAGCCACAGGATTGATCATTAATTAAAAAATTAGACTACAGTACACGTAATCGCCTTTATATTTTCTTCACAGCCAAGGGATAACGCGTGTATAAAAAAAACTTATTCAATAGACTGTTGATCATTATGCAAAATAAAAATACTCTGTACTAATTGCAAGATACAAATATACATTTCATTCTTCTTTTAATCATTTTAACAAGTTGAATATAGTGTATTAACATTCTTCGTTTATTTTAATTTTTGTGCTGTTCTGAACAAAGTCGCCAGATTGAGATTTGTGTCCGCACTCTACTTTCCCCTTCTATAACGCTACTCCCCACTCTACCTTTCCCTTCTACAACGTTTGTCACGTGACTGATCCGGTACTGGCAAAGAGAGGGTAACTTTTTCCCTTTAATTCGTGTTCCCTCCCCTCATCTGGCGACTCTGGTTCTCAATTGTAGTCTACTGCGGAAAAGAATCAAAATTAAAAAGAAATCTGCGGTCTACTAATTAAGAATCGATTGCAGTTAGAGTTGGCACTCTGTACAGTCTGAAATAGTACAACAATAGAATGAAACCGCTATAGTAATGTACGCACTACAGAACGCATTATTTTGTCTCATTTTCACGTAACATCCTGTTTCGCTTTTAGCCTAACAAGAAATGCTTGGCATTTTTATCGTCGTCTATAAAATGGCAGAAAGAAGGAGATAATGAAAGTTAAGAGTGCATCTTACCTTCCCGCTAGGCAAGCCTAAGTCCGACAGACATTGATAAACGAGTTTCTCAGTTTTTCCAGAAGCAAAAGTTTTCGATATTACTTTCACGGGCACTTTTCCTTTTGGATCCACTTGGAAACTTAATCTCATCCAACTAGTTGACAAATAAACGGATTTTAGTTAATTTCGTAGTATCGCAGAATTTTATTCAAATTATGGATCGATGACGCCGATTTGTACATACTGTTTCATCAATTGAATCGTCGGACAAACGTTCGATGCTTTCGTGTTATGGGTGATCTGTCGTAAGCCAGCTTGCCAATCCTGGAGCAATCAAATTTTCTCAGAAAGCTTTAATCGTTGTCAGTAAACAATTAATGTTATTGTCATTACCTTCGCTGTTTGCGCGTCCGCACATATAACGTGTTGGTAATGGATATTTGTGTAATCAATACCGGAGCATATAGTTAAGCTTTTCTCGTCTATTTGTTCCATGGTCCCGTGTTTACCCACTTTATTGCACAACTTGGGATCCTAAAAGATTTAATAGTATAAACAATGTTCCGCATTAATTGCGAACTTCGTTAGCTTTGTAAACGTCACAGTTTTATTTATTCGTGTTACCGTCATCAGAGAATAATGTTTGATTAATTCTTTTAATAATTATTTTTAAGGAGTACGAGTAATTGAAAATAACAAGCGAAATGCTTATTATTATAAATTATTGGATAAGTAAACTCCGGAGGAGCTACAATAGTTATGTCAATTCAATGATATTTTTCGAAAATCAGTTTCAATGAATTTTAAACCAGTAGGAACAAAAGTATTGAAATATCTTACTAAAAACGCACAGTATACTCATGTTGAATGTGTTTGATGTGTTCTTTGTAATTGCTAGAATTGTTACCTTTGGCGTCCCGCCATAACGAATATCGCTCACTTGGGCCAACTCGATCACGTCACCGTCCTGTATAAAAATATGTTTGACATGAAACGTAAAAATGACGTCTTATAATTTCTTGATTTGGTAAACATACGAGGTGTGATCAAAGAGTAAGGTGACTTTTTCTTTTTACGAAAAAATATTTATTTATTCATCAATATTTATGTTGTCTCCTTCAAAGTAATCCCCCTCAGATATAATACACTTGATGAGCACTGATAAGCACTTTTTGGTATAGCTTTGAGATCTTCCAGGGATGCAGTCTTTATCTCCTCAATCGTTGCAAATCTCCGTCCTTTCGTGGGTCTCTTCAGTTTTGGGAACAGGAAAAAGTCGCAGGGGGCCAAATCCGGTGTATACGGTGGCTGAGGCATGATTGTGGTGTTGTTTCTGGCCAAAAAATTACTCACAAGCAACGATGCGTGAGCAGGTGCATTATCGTGATACAAAATCCATGAATTGTGTTTCTAAAATTCCGTTAAAATTGCTTGGCACGAATCAAACGAGATGCCGACATCATCAGCAACTTCTTTAATGGTAATTCGACGATTCCCCAACACTATTTTCTTCGCTTCTTCAACGTTTTCATCGGTTGTTGACGCGCTGGGGCGTCCAGGGCGAGCTTCGTCATTAACATCTTCTCGGCCTTCTTGGAAGAGCTTGTACCACTTATAAACATTTTTTTTACTCAGAGTACACTCACCGTATGCCACTGTCATCATTTCAAGTGTTTTGGAGCACTTAATTCCATTTTTACACAAAATTTGATGCAAATTCTTTGATCCATTTTTTTCGACAGCAGAAAATCGCCGAACACGCAAAACACTTCTAACTATTATGCTTCTCGCAAACAAACAAAAAATGCTATATAGCTGAAACTGTGAACATATGTTCGGGACGAGTGTTCCATCATAAGAAAAAAAAGAAAACTAAAATCGACTGTAGGTATCCCGCGAAATTCAAAAAGTCACCGTACTTTTTGATCACACCTCGTACACGTTTCTTCAAATAATCTTTCATCAATATTTATACAGTAGAATTTATACTAGAAAGCTTTTTACGAAATATTCTATCATTTGAATATAACATACTTTCTTATGTAACACTTGCGATACAATTGAATTACATTTATTTAGTTTCACAATTAGAAAGTGGCGAGAAAGTAAAATAAATTATTCTATTACGAAAGTTGAAACTAACGATATTAGCAAAAGTAGTTTCGCTACTACTACAATATTAAGTACGAAGTAAAATTATATCTGATGTACATGATTATAACAAATATACGAGTACAGAAACGTATTTAATGATTAATATAAAAAAAATTATTCACATTATTATTTGACTTATTAACCCCTTGACGTACAAAGGCGACTTGGACACGGAATGTGTTTCTCATTGGTCACATTGAAGTAAAATATTATTTAATACTCACAGCAAATATTACCAGCAATCTCTTATCATACTAGGACTATATCTGTTTCGAATTGATACGAAAATTAATTGATCAGCTTGCACAAATGGTAAATGACACACCGAATTTCATGGAATCCGTATAAGTCAAGGGATTAATATTCATATAAAGGGTTAGCTGAATGGTACCTTGCCCTCGCTCTTCCAATAGATAAAAAATCCATACTCATCGACTTTAAACATACAACTCGGCTCGAATTCCGTCGATTCCTTGTCTTCGAACCATCGGTCGAATACCGAGCCATTTCTCAACAGCTCCGGCACCTCGATCCGCCAATTGAATTCAAACTTCTTTGTCATGTTTCCCCTTTCTCGGTTTCGTTAACGAACGGACGCTTTCAAGAGCTGCCTTGAAGCGAACTTGGGGTTGCATGAGACTCGAATGACTCGATTCTGTCGCGAAACTTTGCTCTAGGGCGCATAATGCAATTAGAGGAATCCGATTTAACGTATGAGGATTCACCCGCGTATGTCCGCCTTTCAGCTTATATAAGTTCAATGTGTGCCCGATGAAGCATCTATTAGCCTCATCATTTCGCCAGAAACTTCCACATTCCTTCGGCTACTTTGGAAAATGTTAATCGTTGGTTTTTCTTTTTGACAATGGCGAGAGAACAGTTCCAGATGAAAGATTTTGAATATTTATATCTTTGATATTTTACGCGGTTAAAATGTGAGTTTGATTGGTTTCTTTCAGTATTTCTACAACTTTGTACATGGTTTACTACATTTTCATTATAAACGAATAAAATCTGCAGTCATTAATATTCACCGAATTCACGTTCTCAATCATTAGACTACGGAGTCTAAACTGTTCAGTATTTCTACAACTTTGTACATGGTCTACTACATTTTTATTATAAACGAATAAAATCTGCAGTCATTAATATTCGCCGAAATCACGTTCTCAATCATTAGACTGCGGATGTCTATGCGAAATAAAAATGTTGTGAGTTAACTGTAAGAAACAGAAGTGTGAAATTAAAATATATGCCTTCACTTAACCCTTCGCACTCGAATGGCGACTCAGAGTCATCATTAAAAGTTGTTGTAGCATTATTCAAGATAATGTTTACGTTATTAAGTACATTGGGATCTAACCAATTACTAATCGTTTAAGTAGTGCATGAGCTATTATATCAATTTCATATCCATAAAATGAAAAAAATCATATAGAATGGAATTATTCTAGGTCGGAAGAAATGTTTGATTTTCAAGTTAAAATGGCTCCGAGTGCAAAGGGTTAATACTTTTAATAAATGAAAAAGAACATGACAATATTCTCAAGTCCATGTAATGTTATCACAGTTTCGTGTTTCGCCTGTTCATTGCAAGTTTCATTCAATGCCTGTGGTGAAAATCATATATGTGACTCGATTACTTTAAGACGACATTTTCGTCAGTGATATAATTATTTTAAGTATTTTATGAATAATGTAGAATCATACTATTAAAGTTTAAGACAATGGATGTTTATTATAGATCTATTAGACAACTGTATCAGACATACATATATTAAAATATGTATATTAGACAAGTTTAGTTTAAAAGGCCAGGCGATGGAGCAACATTATTGATCTTAAGATTAAGAAGAAATTAAATTTATATTGATAATGTTCGAGTGAAAAATGATAAAATCAAATATTTATATAAATTGTTTTTTTTTATTTAAAGTTGTCTTACCTTGTACCCGGAACGTTTTCGTCAGAAACCATTTCACTACTGTACGTTACTCGTGCCGAATGAACAGTCTAACATATTTCTTTGTTGTGAAGAAGAAGGTGTGATAAAAGCAATGAAATTGTAATAATAATTGATTACATATGAATACACGCGTCAATTTGTTCAATACGCTTTCATTATTGGCAATTTGACTTTGTACATTGTCCTTCAGTTTCGCAAACTTTTATATACGACGCATGTACCATTCAACTCTGTATCAGCGACATTTGTTTCGCCACGTGTTCGGTCACGTTGCTCTTAATAAGCTTATGTGCCACCCTCCCATTGCTCGTGTCCGATACGGTCGCTTCGTCGTTCCTACTTAGTTCATAAGAATGCAAAAGTGTGCGAAAATATTAGCATTTGTACTCGTTCTTCTACTTAAGACCGTCAATATGAAGCATCGGTTATTAATCGCAGTTCCTTAAACACTCCTTAATCGTCTATATTCAACGCGTTTACGTTACGATACATATATTAATGTACAAGGTGGACCAATAACTATGATGATCTTGGATTTTTATTTGTAATAATATGCAAACATCATACAGTGGATACAAAAATTATTTAAACACATTTTCGATTCTCGAAAAATTGCCGACATTTTTCAGTTTCGTGGAATAAACAGTGGACAAAATTATTGGTCCACCCTGTAGACGTATAATGGGAGTGATGTTAGATTTGCTAATTAACCCTTTGCACTCCGAATTATTTTTCAATTTTGTTTGCCAACAAACGACTGCTACTTATTTTAAACAATTTAGTTTACTAATTATATTAGATATAGCTCTCAAACTTTGTTGTAATTTATATTTGTGGAACTTATATTTGCTTTTAACTAAAAAATAAATGAAGGAAGAATACATATAAGAAACCGTTGTATGAATTTACATTTTCCTTTCTCCGATGTCGAGTCACACTCGACAAAGGAGTGCAAAGCGGTAAGTCTTCGAACAACAAGAGTAACAGATACGATTGTTGATTGATTCGTTAAAACTTTGTACAATGATGTACAGGTGTACGCAGAATAAGCGTCATTTTTTAATTACATCTAACCAGTTCGATTGTCTGAGAATAATTTAGCTTCGTGCTTAAAATTAATCACTTAAATAAAACACATTTTCAAACATCATTTACAATAAATATTAAACACATGTTGGCTGCAGACCGGTCTACTAAAAAAAATGGCAACGGCTCGATAATAAATTAATAATGGTACACTAAAAAAGAAATTACTGAAAAACTACCAAGATGGTCGACCGTACCATAAACCGATAAGACCATAATCGATTTGATTCAGTGGGTCTGTCGCACGTGTTGTCCATCTGTCGGGGTTGAAGTTGTCGGAGCGCGGTGGTTGTAAATAATCAGCCGGTTCGGAGCTGATCCGTGCGCGTTTTTTTTCTGCCATAACAACCTTTTCAGGTATACCGCCAGTGGTCGGGCGCAACCCTCCCGGAGGGTCGTAGGCACGCCGCTAGATACAATGCACGATAACAGATAAAATTCACGAGAATTTAAGAGAAATTTCAGGAACTTAGAATATTTTCCCAAAGGAATTTTTAAACGATTGACGACTTGAATTAAAGGTACTACTTTATCGTAGGGG
This sequence comes from Lasioglossum figueresi, assembly GCA_028455805.1. Lineage (NCBI taxonomy): Eukaryota > Metazoa > Arthropoda > Insecta > Hymenoptera > Halictidae > Lasioglossum > Lasioglossum figueresi. The sequence continues at coordinate 4,665,716 of CM052201.1, forward strand.
CACTTTGATTCGAAAGGAACACGAGAGGAGTACATGGATAAAACAATAAAATCCTATCGTCAGCTCGAACAATATTGACACGACAACATTTTCTTAACTATGAAACAGAATCACAAAGTCTAAAATAAAAAATTTGAAATCATGTCGAAAAATTATATTATTTCCGGAGCATTAGCTCGATGTGATCGTCGATTTTTAATATTTTATAGAGAAATTGGTGTTATCTCTATGAAACAAAATATTATAAATCGAGAATCACACCGATTGCCCAGGTCTCACCACGTGGAGGTTGCTGCGAGCGAGACCCACCCACCCACTTAGTATTTCTTTGTCGGCCCACCCGACGAAAAATTACAAGATTACAATATTACAAAATAATAAAAAAATCCCTTTTAGATGTGCATACTCTTCACAAATATACTACACTTTACAAATGCATAGCAAGAAGAGCCTAATTGCAAGCCTCCCCCCCCCCCCGCATCTATTTGTACGTGGTATCTAATATAATATTTCTGAGCAATATTAAAAATAGTTTTAAAATACAAACAATTACTCGATGATAACAAGTGACTCTAATAATTGTCTTCCAAATTACGGAATACTTTGATCTTCTCGCAAATTGGAGATTAAATTAACCAAATTGTTAGTTTATTAAAAAAACGCTACGTACAAAAACGCCTAGCGTTTCCACGGTCACTGTACTCGTCCAAATCAACAACTAATCAAATATATTAATAAAAAGGACTGTTGTTTGTTCGCTCACTACTTGTTGGAGGGGGAGAAGCTGCGTTAGAGTTCTGGAATCAATAAAGGAACAAGGTATTAAAAAATCGATTCATACAATCCCATTGGGATATAAAGAGTCTATTTAAGTGATTGTCGAAATAAAAATGGCAAAGGCCGGGTGGAAAGTTAAACTGTACAATTTTTAATTAATACTTTGGAAAGAAAATGTTCAATAATAAAGATTAATTGTGAAGATATCTTGGTACTTACATCCTCTCCCCCTTGAAGAAAGCACGACACGTTGCCCCCGATCTCAGCTATCGATGTCGTCTTTGGCCATCAAGGTATGCAGCATTAGGCGTCCAGATAAACGGACTCAAAATATTTTATACCCTTATGGCTCAGTAACTGAAAAAATAAATACATTTAATTTCAATCGACCAACCGTTGGAGACCAAACTCGAGTTAAGAGGAAATAAATAATTAAAGTTAAATATTTATTAATTGTTCATTAATAGTTTGAAAAAAGGAGTTTAATAACACAATTTAATTGGGAAAATAATTGGTACTCACGCTCACGTTCTATCCTGCTTGAAGAAAGCACTACCCGACGCTGCGTCTCGCTTTCGATTATTATCGAAAGTATCGAGTCGTATCGATGTGGACTATCAATATGGTCTTCCAATCGATTGTTTCTTTCCCTCGTAATCTATAACAGAAAGAACAAATTCATTAATTTCAATTTACGAACCGTCAGCAACTAAATCGGAATTAATAATAATCAATGAACTCAATTTAGATAGAAACTAAAAGTTAATTTGAACGAAATAAACTTGATTTCTACCGCACGACGCGACTTCAAATACAATTAATTGTCACGATACAATAGTGAATTATCGCGAGAAGGTAACACGATTCGAGAATAAGTTTAAATCAATAAAAAATAAAGAACTCGCTTGAACACAGGACTAATTAAAAAAATTAAGATGAAGAATTTTGATTTCTATCGAATGATGAAACACGGAAATGGTACTCACCATGTAACGGTCCCTGCTCTGCGTCGTATCTTTTGTGCGTCTCTGTCACGAATTACGCGGTAGACAAAGTCAGGAGGGTGGCTCGGAGAATACGAAACGCACGTAGGCGTATTTACGTGCGTTCACTTTGACTTTCTTGGTTGAAATGAACCTGCGGTCCTTGCGGTCCTTGCGACCGATTGTCACCGAATATTAACGAATATTGACGACTGTTAACGATTGTCAATAAGCTTTATGATTATGCGCGATAAAAAAGAAATGTTCAAGTACCTAAATGCTGTGTAGGTACAGTGGGTGGTATACCCCGCGAGGGGCCCAGAAGGTGTTGTTTCGGTCGCCGAGCACTGTAAACATGCTGCATAAAAGAAACCTGCCGAATTCTTCTTCACTGGATCTATTATAATACAGTAATACAGAATCCACAATTCGCGAGCACTTACATCCAGCGTGAACGCTGCATAAGAGTAACCGAAGTATCTACGAAAAACGAGTATCCCCTCTACTGCGGTGTTTACCCAGCGTGGGTAAAAGAACTGTAGAGTGTAAACATGCGCGTAATCCGATACCGGGTCAGGTATATCGAGAACCACTAATAATCCAATTACAAAATTTCTTTATTTTTCATTAATTTTGATGGGACTTTTACCAGCTTATATGCCACGATATAACACGATATAAACACGATATAATTTGAACTGTATTTAGTGGTATAATTATCGGTATGCAACAAGTTATTTCGAAATGTTTCATTCTTCGACGAACGTATGATTGTTAAACAGATATTTCAGACGATGTGTTGGCGTTGGTTTTTATGGTTTAAAATATTAAAAGCAAAACTAATATCAAGGGTAAAAAATTTCCAGAAATATTATACGTGAGAAAGTATTAAAAAGCACATAACTTTAGAAAAATCAAGAACTCTTACATGAAATTTCATATGAGATACATCAATTTGTAATTTCAAAATATTTCATAAACGAGCATTATATCCTTACACTTTTTTTTATATATTCGTATGTATACGTTTATACATATGTATGTTCGAAGAATCTGTGGGAACAGAAGTATGTTGAAAGACAGAGTAACGTTTATCTGACATACTATTCCGAATAAAAGAGTTCGCGAGAGACTCACATGGATGAAGTAATATAATATAACTGTAGGAGCAGAGAGGGGAAAATTTTTATTGAAATAGACATTTCAAACCTCGAATAAAAAATAAAAAATTATTTGTCAAAATTACAATTTTTGGGAGGATACGAATTATCCCATAAGGTTGGCAGTCTTTAATAGTATCTTCTTGGCAGTGATGGGAAATATTTAAATAAATGATTATTTCCATAAAAATTTAAATAAATAATGATTTCAATAACAATAAGTTATGTGTTATTTGGATATTCAAATAAGAAGCAAAAATAATTATCTATTATTTGAACAAGTATAAATGTATAATTTAAAATTATAAAGTTAATTGGTATTTACAAATACAATTTCAGTTATTATTTGTATTGGCAAATAATAAATTAAATTGTATTTTTATTTATTAATAACTATCTGCTCGTGGCGTGCCTAAAAGGTTGCTATAGCAGACAAACAACGCGCACGGATCGGCACAAAAAATAGTTGCACTTATGTAAATATTATACATACGGTTAATGACGATATTAATTTCGCCACGAGTTCATTGTAGAAATAAGAGAAAACCAAAAACTATTTATTTGATTTCCGCCCCAATCGAAATAATAAATAATCTTTTGTTTGCTAAATGAAATATATAAATAGATCACTTTTGGAATTATTTAAATTACTTTTATTTAAATAAAAAGTTTAGTTATTATTTGCAATTAAAATCACAAGTTTATGTATTATTTATTATTTAAATAAAAATTTGCCTAACACTGCTTGTCGGTGGTTGTCCCCCTCTCCCCACTCTTCGGGTAATGCACGCAGTTTTGATACGCAATGGTAGTATATCGCCGCAATCGTAGCGTTATTCATCGAAAACTCAAAAAAAGTTCCGAACGCTTCGAGCCTTTTCTAAAAATATTTTCATGAATTCTTTTTATGACGCAATTTATTCAGGGTGTGCCAAACAAAGTGTAACAAGCTGTTTTCTGAGAATCTAATGAAGAAATTGACTCTCTCTTCGCTTTTTCCTCGGTCTGTAGCTGTACCTATTATTTTTTTGTGGCAGCATAGACGGTGCGAACGTAGACAAGGACAGTAAACACGGTAAACAGTACATGTAAACACGGACTGCCCGGTCGAAAACTTGATGTATAACGCCGATCATCGGTAACAGTCGCCAATCATCGGTGACAATCGGACGCAAGGACCGCAAGGACCGTGGTTTCATTACAATCAAGAAAGTCGAAGTGAACGCACGTAAATACGCATAAGTGCATTTCGTTTTCTCCCGGCCACCCCGTCCCCTAACCTTGTCATCCGCGTCGTTTGTGATCGAGACGCAGAAAACATACGATGCAAAGCAGGAACCGTTACATGGTGAGTACCGTTTCCGTGTTTCATCATTCGATGGAAACCAAGATAATTTACCTAATTTAAAAAAAAATTAATTTGTATTCAAGCGAGTTATTTATTTTTTACTGACTTAAATTTATTCTCGAATCGTATTGTCTTCCCGCGATAATTTACACTTGTGTCGTGACGATCAATTGTATTTGAATTCGTGTCGTGCAATAGAAATCGGGTTTACTTAATTTACGTTAAAATAATCTTGATTATATAATAAAATGGAATAATTTATTTATTATTAATTCGGATTTAGTTGCCGACGGTTTGTAAATTGAAATTAATGAATTTATTCTTTCTGTTACAGATTCCCCGGGAAAAGAATCCATCGATCGAATGATAGCCAAGATCGATACTACTTGATGATTTCGATATTCGGAAGAGCGACGTAGCGTCATGGCAGACTTTTTTGTAGCAAGAGAGGACGTGAGCGTGAGTACCTATTATCTTTTCAATTATACTGTGTTATTAAACATGTTTCTCAAACTATTCATGAACAATTAATAAACATTGAACATGGATTATTCATTTTCTATCAATTCCGATTTAATCTTTTGTTGTAACGATCGATTATATTTGAATTCGAGTCGTGCAATAGAAATCGAGGTTACTTAATTTTCGATAAAATTAATTTTTGTTTTACATTCAAATTGAATTATTTATTTGTTATTAATTCTGATTTAGTCTCTGCTTGTTTGTCGATTGAATTGAATGAATTTGTTGTTTCTGTTACAGAGTCGTTGGGAAAACGTTCCATCGGCCGAAAGAACATATTGCTAGCTCAGATCGATACTATCGATGCAATTGAGAATCGAAATCAAGACGCAACGTCATGTCGTACATTGTTCAAGCAAGGGAGGACGTGAACGTGAGTACCAATTGTCTTTTCAATTATACTGTGTTATTTATCATCTTTTTCGAACAATTGATAAACAATTAACAAATATTCAACTAGAATTATTTATTTCCTATTAAATCGGATTTACTCCTGGTTCGTGACGATCAATTGTATTTCAATTCGTGTCGAGGGATAGAAATCAAGGTTATTTATTTTCAAGTGTTGGTCAATTGAAACGAATGAATTTGTTCTTTCAATTACTGATTCGATCCAAAGATATTGTGAGCCGAGATCGATTTTATTCTATACTACTTTGATGCTCTGATCGAGATCGAAACGCAGCGCATCGTGCTTTCTTCAGACAGGAGACAAGAGCATCACTAATTAGCTTTCCAATTAAAATGTTAAATGAATATCTTTTATCCAAACCATTAATGAACAATTAATAAATATTCAACTTGAACTATTTATTTTCTATTAACTCGGATTAAGTCTCCCACGTTCGTTTGATTTAAATTAAATGAATCAATTTTTTCTGTTATAGAGCTCTCGGGGTATAAAATATTTTGTGACTGCTTACGTGAATGCCTAATGCTGCCTACCTTGATGACCAAAGACGACATCGATAGCTGGGATCGAGGGCAATGTGTTGTGCTTTCTTCAAGGGAAAGAGGATGTAAGTACCAAGATATCTTCACAATTAATCTTTATTATTGAACATTTCCTTGAAGTATTAATGAAAAATTGTACAGTATCACTTTTTATTTCATCAAAATCATTTAAATAGGATCTAAATTGAACTCTTTTTATATGCCAATGGAATTGTACGAAACGATTTTAATATCTTGTTTCTTTTTTTGATTCCAGGACTCTAACGCAGGCTTCTCTTCCCCCAACAAATCGTGAGTGAATACACAACTCTTCTTTTTATTGTTATATTTTATTCGTAGTTCATTTTGACGAGTACAGTGACCGTGGAAACGCCAGGCGTTTCCGCGGGTAGAAATCTGTTTCCTAGCTAGGTAGGGTCTTTTTGTACGTCGCGTTTTTTTAATAAACTAACAATTTGGATAATTTAATATTCATCTTACAAGAAGATAAAAGTATTCCGTAATTTCGTGTACAATTACTTACAGTTACTTTTTATCATAAAGATAATTGTTCCGTATTTTTAAATTATTTTGAATTGCACAGAAGCAGTAGAAACCAGGTACAAAAAGACGATTCGTGACGGATAGATTCTTCAGATAAAGCAAATTAACCTGCATTACTTTCACGATTACTTTACATATGAGTACTTTTTTCATTATTTCGAAAGTTTGTTTTGTCGAAGGGGTCGTCCGAGGGTTTTCAAATATTTCCATAAAGTATCAGAAAAAAAGAATTAATAAATAAAGATATTTATTTAAACCATTTTAGTCTCTTTTTGCTGAAAAATAAAATTCATTACTCTTTTCAGTAATTAAATATCTTATTTGTAAATTAACATTAAATTTTAAATTCACATTAAATTTTAAATTCGAAGTAGAGCCATTTTTAAAGAATGAAAGAACATTAGCTCGTATAAAATCTAACAGATTCTTTTAGTTAGGATTTTCAGGATATTGAGATTCCCTGTTCGTTGCTCGAATCCTCTCGAATGCCCAGGTGCTACTCGGGAGGGTGAGAGCAACGTGTACATGGAAAATTGTTTTTTAATCACATGTGTGGCGACTGACAATGGTTAGTGTATCGGGCACGACGTATTTTCCACTTGTGTGTGTGTGGGTGTTGTTAGGCAGTGGAATTGCGTCGGGTGTTTAAACTATATTCAGTAACGCACATTCCTGTTGATCTGTGACATGCTACATGGATCATCGTGGAATATGTGTAGTAGTTATCTCAATTCATTAAAAACAACGTGTAATATTCAGAATTACATGTATTTTAATTCAGCTATTATTTCAATTTAGTCATTTGTTTCGCAATGATCATTGCCATTGTCAGTCGATTTCAGGAAAACAATTGGTACGTACCTTAGAGTGTGCTTGCATGAGATTCGAACGTTAGGGTGTCGGAGGCGTCCCGGGACGTTCTCTCTAGGTGTTAGGATATTGCACCCTGGCGTCTGTGTGGAGATCGTGTTGCGGATGTGTTGGAGAGCTTCTGTTTCTTGCAATTTTTTAAATATAGGGCTAGGTAGGTAGGTAGCTTACCTTCTTGGTGTGACTGTTTATTGTAAGTAGGTAGGGGCCGAGGCTGGCTACCGCTTTCTATTTCGGGTAGGCCGCTATTCGCACGGTAGTCAGTCACTGGAAGAGCTTAAAGTTTCGTCTCGAAGCTAAATCGAACGAGGCATGATGTTCGAATTGATGCTTCGTGCTCGATTCTTCCTGCTCGTGTAGCTTTTCGCGAACGCACGCGAATTAGGTTTTCGAAACGTTGCGCACCTGCTCGATTGCACCAGCGGAACGATCGGCTTCTCTCGAAACTTGTGATTCGTTTCGGAAGTCGTTGATCGTTTTCGCTGCGAGCACGTTTAGGGTTTCAGTTGTTTGGAGGATCGCCGAAGAAAAAGAAGAGGCTATACGCCGAAGTGGCCCCGACAAACTGTCGCTCAAGAGGGCAACTACAATGATCTCGCATCTTCTGATGCGAAGTCATTTCGTTACTACCTTGTCACTGTACTCGTCTGTAGATATAGTAGTAGTAGAAGTAGTTAGTTCTACACATGGGCAGGCCTCGCCGCCCCAACGATCAGCGGAGATGGGCACATCCGCGATTTGCAGTAGCGTTGCGGATAAAACCACGCGTGTCGAATTAGTCGATTTTGAGCCGAGATCGAACTTAGCATTGCGAAATAATCGCGATTTCCATACAGTTCAATAAATAGTTTGTTAAGAGTGTAGCGTTACGAATGAAATAGTCACGGTTTCCTTTTCCATTTCTACTTCAACTTGAAGCAATAGATATTCCATTTTCATAGTAGTTTAAAGTTTGTATAATTGTATTGCACAAAATTTAAAGTAGTCTTTTGGACCCTCTGTTCGTTGAATTAGCGTTGCGCAGCAAAACGATCGCGTTTACGTTCGAGTCTTTCGATATTTCAGGCGCCCATGCTCCAGCTGCAACGATGCACAGTCGTATCCCACATGTCGCAGTCGTATGGGCTGCCGGGTGCGGTGTAGGCATTCGCGATTTCGATTAGAGTTGCAAGAGAATCACAACGGTTTGAATGAGCGTAGCAGTTGTGGAAATCGAAATTGAAGTAGGGAATGTCTGGAACGAGATTAGTGGAGGTTCGCACCTACTCTTCAAGTAGGGGTGACCTGGCAGCACGTGACCGCGTGGCACCATCTCTGGCTGATAAAGCCAGTGTTACTAGGCTTCGGTCTATACTCAAAGCGGCCAGCTCGTGGAGTGCATACTCGCGAGTTGGAATAACGCTTTGAGCGAAGGGGCGCATCTGTCCTGGCGTTACGACGTCCAGGCAGGTGGTTGGTGTCATTGCGTTTGGATTTGGGGTAGATCCTATGGGCTTGGAAACCCAGTCGCTAACTATCTCGTCCCGCCTCTACTTCAATTCAATTAAAATAGAATTTGCTTAACTATCGCTTCTGACAACGGCAAAGAGTGATAGCGGAGGAACCGGTCCTCTCTGCCGGTAGACTTTGCCATTTTTAGTGCATACCGCGAATGAATTAATACACCGCGAAACGCCATATCTGTGTGAGAAATTAGCTTTGCGAAAAATTGTTATCGCGATTGTCCTTACTGTTAGCGAAAAATACCGCGAAAAATACCAACGCGTTATCTCAAGACGAGATTAAACACGCATATTGGAAAACGTAGCTAAAAGATGAGATTAAATGATAAGTGTCGTTATCTCTTATTAGAAAAAAGGGCCGGCATTGAAAAACCAGTCGCGCACGGAGCATACGACCATTAAATTTTAGAGACACTTTATATTACTTTAGAATTTTTGATAGTGTCAAAATGTGGAGCATACGCCCACCGAACCAGTACGTAGAAAAGAAACGTATTGGTACGTTCTGAGGCCAAGTTGCCGTAAGCATTAGCGCAAAATCTCGGTGCACGTAGTAACGTTCAACCCCCCGCGGTGTGCCATAGCACACGACTCGTTTGCCGTTCCAGCAATGGAACAAGTGTTTCCCTTTCGTATGAAAATATCGTACGCAAAAAGAAGACCTATTAAGTTACGTCACCTGTGGCGGTATGCACGACAATGACATGTTGAACATTGCATTAGAATCTAATGCGGTGCAAGCCATGGTGTTGGGTGTGACTTACGATGGTGGAAATCACAGTAGTTTACCTGAACGTAGCGACGTGTACCTTTGGCCATTTGGTGGTGTGTGAGCGCTAAATGCAGGGAATGTACCACTGCGTTTCACCAGCATATATATTTTTTGGACTAACCCCCACAACGTAGTGGTTCGATCGCGTTAGTAGATATAAACGATGTGTATGTAAAGCGTATCGAACGCCTCGTCGGCCCGTAAGGTAAAAGACGAGGTATCTTTACGTTTATCTTTGCAGTAGCTTTGTTGACGGAATTTAGTGCTCATCGCGCACTGCAACACTGGTTTTTGCAATGTCACATTCTGTAATAATTTTCCCCATCTCGCGTGTACGGTGAAAATTCGAAGAATCGAATCGGTTTAATGTAGACGTTTTCCAATATGTAAGCGGTAAAAAATCTCGCCTTTTAGGGTTGCGATAAATGAATTGCCGCACTGCACACTGATATGACTGCCCCTGAGTCCTCGCAGCCGGTGTGGTTGCTCCCGAGTACTTGAATCCCGTCTGGATGCCTCTAAATACCTGCAGCCATTACTTTCCCTTTAGTGTTACGTATAAATAAATTAAAGTGCACGGCAGTTTTCTTTATTGAATTTAGAAAATTAGTGTCGCGTGTGTTTCAAGATATTTATTATTTATTCTTTATCATTTGTGGATTAGCGTTGCGGTAAAATGATTCGGCTTGACTCCCCCCCCCCCCATAAATTCAAATGGCTGCTATCCCGTTACCATGTAGAGTTGCGTAAAAAGAATCGGAGGTGCTCGGGAGTTTTCCGTTTTGAATGTAATAAATTAGCGTCACGATAGAAATGCACTACTCGCGTTGATTTGAATGTACAATGTACATTTTGTAAATTAGGGTTGCGCAATAATGGTCCACTCGCGCGTATGTTTGAAGTATATCGAGTGGACAACAATTTTGCATATTTATCTTATTCTTAATTTTTTTTATGTGTTAAATATCACGATGGTCCATGAAGATTCCACGCAGAGTCGCGCATAAAAATGAAAGTGCACAGGAATTTTTCATATTGTATTCATTAAATTAACATCACGAATAATAATGCACTGGCTCGTTTGTGTTTTTGAGACGTTCGATACGTATTTTCTAAATTAGCTTTGCGAGAAAATGGTCCACTCGCGGGTATGTTTAAAATATACATACATCGCCGCGAAACGCCACATCTGTGTGAGAAATTAGCGTTGCGAAAAATTGTTGTCGCGATTGTCCTTAGTGTCGCGAAAAATATCAACGCATTGTCTTAGGACGGGATTAAACACGCATATTGGAAAACGTACTTAAAAGATAAGATTACATGATGAGTTGCGACCTCTCGTATTAGAGTAAAGGACCGATATTGCATAACCAGTCGCACATGGAGTATACGATCATTAAATTCGGGAGATATTTTATGAATATAATGTATTTAGATATTATTTTAGAATTTTGATACCGTGAAAATGTGGAGCATACGCCCACCGAATCACTACGTATTTAGAGAAGAAACGTATTGGTACGTTCTGAGGCCAGGTTGCTGTAAGCAGTTGGCGCAAAATCACGGTACACGTTACTACGGTCAACTCCCCGCGATGTGCCATAACACACAACTCGTTTGCCGTTCCAGGAATGGAACAAGTGTTTCCCCTGTCGTATGAAAATATCGTACACAAAAAGAAGACGTATTAAGTTACATCACCTGTGGCGGTATGCACGACAATGTCATGGTGGCCATTGTATTAGCATATAATGCGGTGCAAGCCATGGTGTTGGGGCGTGACTTACGATGGCGCAAATCATTGTAGTTTACCTGAACGTAGCGACGTGTGCCTTCGGCCATTTAATATGGTGTGTGAGCGCTAAATTTAGGGAACGTACCACTGTGTTTCACCAGCATGTACATTTTTTGGGCTAATCCCCCACAACGCAGTGGTTCGATCGCATTAGTAGACATAAACGATGTGTATGTAAAGCGTATCGAACGCCTTGTCGGCCCGTAAGGTAAAAGACGAGGTATCTTTACGTTAAGTGCAGTAACTTTGTCGACGGAATTTAGTGTCTTACCGCGCCATGCTAAACTGGTTTTGCAATGTCCAAATTTGTAATAATGTTTGCGGTCGAGACGCATGTTTCCTTTTTGCATCTACGGTGATAATTTGAAAAATCGAATATGTTTAATGTGGATTTCCAATATGCGAGTGGTAGAAAATCTCGCCTTTTAGAGTTGCGATTAATAAATTGCCGCACTGCACTCTGATATGATTGCCCCTGAGTCCTCGCAGTCGGTGTGTCTGCCCTTGATCGTTCGCAGCCATTGCTTCCCCCTTAGATATTCGTATACAAGAATTTATTTAATAAAATTTAATAAGAAGAGTCACGACCTCGTATTATATTAAACGACTGACGTTGCAGAACCAGTCGCGCAAGGAGCATCCGACCATTAAATTTAATGTAAATGTTTTCCAATATGCAAATACTAGAAAATCCCGCCTTTTAGAGTTGCGACAAATAAAATGCCACACTGCACCCTGATACGACTGCCCCTGATTACTCGCAGCCGGTATGGTTGCCCCTAAATACTCGTAGCCATTTCCTCCCCTTTAGAGTTGCGTTAAAAAGAAATTGAAGTGCAACGGGAGTTTTCTATATAGAATTTAATAAATTAGCGTCGCAATGAAATTATGCACTGCTCGCGTTTGTTTTGAGGAACTTATTATTTATTATTTGTAGAATAGCGTTGCGAAAGAATCATTCGGTTTGACTCCTCCTCTACGTAGCTATGTGATAGTTGTGATCATTTCCAGTTCCACGTTATCCCCGCGTCCATTTGTGCCTACTTGCCTATGTCGCTTGATAGCACAGAGACTGGCAGTGTTTAATAGTATTTCGTTGGTGACGTATGTAAGTCAGAAAATATGCACGCGCCGCGATAAGCTCGTACTACGTATTGTATTCCGGTGCGTCGACATGGATGTTGCCGCACACAATTAAAAACGACGGTAATCACGTCGTAAATTCGTCGGCAAAAGCACATAAACAGGTTCGCTGTTGCTGCAAATACGTGTGTTTATCAAAACTAAACGCTCTTGCCTGTCGTCATTCATTTGGTCCAGAAAACAATCACACGAATTATTTCAACTTGATTTTGTACTCGTTAAATGTTTGCTAAAAAATTCGGTTATAATGAGATTGTGGATCAAAATTGTTTGAAGCGATCGATGGTAACAGTTTATTTATTGTCGCAAGAGTTTGAATAAGTTAGAAATCAAGTAACAGTCATCAATTTGCTGTAAATAAAATCCGCAATCTTGTTTTAATGGTGGTGTAATTAAGCGAGGCGAACGTGTTCGAAAACCGTATAATCATTTTGTTATCGAAGATTATATCTATTGCTTAGGGCTTCTTGGGATAACTTAAAGATGGTTATAGTTACCCATATAAATTAAATATCTCCTTTTGGATTTGTTACATTTCGACTTGCGTTTCTTTAGTAACCTTTTAACTAAGCGACTTTTCAATATTCAGGGCGATGTAAATAAAACAAATAAAATTGACATAACAAAAATGTTGTTACAATTAACACAAATACGATTTAATTCGTACTAATGTAGATATTGAAACACAATAAAGTGAAAGAATTATTTGTTGAATTAAGAAGAACAGGAATGACGAGTTAAGTCGTAGACCCCAGTTAAAAGGTTAATTACTAGATTATTTAATTTTAAATGATATACTTGACAGTATCTGAGAAAAATAATACAGAATTTTAGAAAGGTTGAAAGAATGGAAGGGTACCTATTATTTTCAACATATCAAAATTATTAACGAAAGAAATACATTTTTATTCAGTGTCTTCCAATCGATGCACGACACTTTAATTTTGCATAATGTCTGTTGATTACAGTTGTCTGAGAATGTTTGAAAATTCGTACTAACCAGGAATTCAGTTTGCTTAACGAAGGGAATCATTTTCTCGTGAGAAGCTGTGCACAAGAATACGTGGGTCTTAAAGCCACGTATCAGTTTTCTACCTACAGGAATCACAAAACTTTGATAAATAATTAATAAAAGTTCCCGTGAAATATAGAGAAGCTCCGATCGATACTTCTTTCGCAGACGAACCCTAAAAGTGCCCCATTTGTCTAAACGCTGAAGCAGGAAGACGCCGGCTTTTTCATTTTGATTAATAATTAACTACGCTGGTCGGGATCGCTCGATGTTCGGAAAAAAGGTACTCAAAGTTATCGATTTTGTTGGTTCCCTGTTTGATCATGACGGGGATTTCAGCAAAAGACTCTGTGTGTTAAGTTGTATCGGACTGTTCGGGTCCTGTGACTCTTTTATCATGTCCTCTTCGAACGTATGCATAGGCTCGGTGCAATATTCTTGACCGCAGATCTTGCACGCCTCGAAATGCGGCTTGATCGAGTTCCATAATTTCTGAAACAGGAAATAGGCAAATTATGGTCTTGTCGCGGGTCTTGTCGCGGGGCCTGTCTGGGAACTAAAGTTTAATCGGCATCTAAACGAGTGCTCTCGCGTTATCATACCTCGGCGCAAGTGTTGCCGCTGGCTTTGATGAACTCGTAGATAGCAAAAGCGGGAATGCAAATGAGGGAAAGAGAAGCTATTCCCCAGCCGATCGCCTCTGCCCACCGAGGGTACTCGTATTCGCCATTGTGGTAGGTCGGTGGTTCATAATCAATTAAGCTGAACACCCACACAGCCTGAAACAGTCAATGATTTATAGAACTGTGTGGCTACATAGCTAACGATTACTTGTCATATCCAGTTGAATCATTCTCGCCATAACACTTTTATCTCAACCTTTCTCTCGATCTTCAATTTTAAGTTAACAGTTTCTTAAAATTCATTTATGTTCTTCATTCATTGACCAAGAACCTTCGTCGAAGACCAATACATTTTTATCTCTGTGTCAATGAGTGGCGTTTTTGTGCTCCATTCATTGTTCTTTATCAATTGTTCTTCATTCATTGACCAAGAACCTTGGGCAAGGACTACGTTCATACATTTCTATCTTCTTAAAAATAATTTCGTATCACTTTGGAGCTACGATGCTAACAGAGACAGTCTGAATAATTAATAGGCTGCGGATTTTATGCATTTTGACAAAAATGAATATATGAAACCCAAAACTTTGGAGGCATTAAAAGAATTGAAGAATATCGTTGCACTATTTTCGGCTTATTAATTTTTAACGTACATTGTATGTGTGCACGTACCATTAAACTCGGTTTAATATTGGGACTTACTAACAAATCTGTATAAGATATTAAAATATTTTTAATTAGATAAAGTTATAATAATATTTTAATGGTCCCGAAAATTCAATAAAACTATTCAAAGAGAACATTTATTTTTATTTGGTTTCTGTTTCTTATAATTGATTTAGAAAATTTTTATTTTGCCGAAACATCTGCAGTCTAATAATAATTTGTCTTAATGGCAATGTAACTGAAAAGGAACAATCATTCTTTACTGTTTAATAAAGAACAGAAACTGAAGAAGAAACTGAAGAAGTAGTTCGGTTTGCAATTAAGTGTTAAGTAAGATTCCATGATTTTACCATGATAAGGAGAGGTGCTGCGATCAGCCAGCAGAACCGGAAATACGTAGATGGCAGTCGTCCGGTCATTTCTTTCACATTGTTGCAAAGACGTCGCACGCCATAAAACCACGATATCGCAATCACTTCGAAGAACGCTAGAAACATGATCGATATCGATGCTGCGTAGTGGTCTACCAATTGGAAGAAATAAATACCGCCCTGAAAATAATAAAAGATTCGTCACTCGAAATATTAAGGACAATGAACATTATATTTTTCGAAAAATATTTCTCACCTGAGTAATATTAGGCAGACCGAACAAAAATGATATTACGCATACTAAAAGTACTAACATCTCGTGACACACGAGATGACGCTTTACCCATTTCGGGAAGCCATCTTGAATTGACGTTACAACCACCTCCACTACTGCGAACTGAAATCAAATTGAATAATCAACCAACGAGAAAATCAAATATCTAGGCAGAAGAGTATGTCTTTTTGTTCATTAGATTGTCCGAAACTTGATTGCCAATTTTGTTAGTTTGTGTCTGTGAATTCAAAGTGTCTTTATATCGTATAGCGATTAGACTGTATACTGTTACGAATTTTGAAAAACTGCTATTAAAATTAATTCAATTTTCATTTAATAGATGCAATTTTTTGTATTAAACATATGCATTTTAAATATTAAATGTGTTTTTAGCTGTCATACTAAATTGAACTGAATAAACTTTTTTTAGAACGTTTACATTTGAATAAACTTGGAATAATGATATCGGCGCCACGGTTCGATCAAATTCTACACTATATAGCTATCTTGTAGTAAAACTCAAACGTGGTCTTATGACGTAACAGATTCAAATCCGAATCGAAACGTTTGAGTTTTACTACAAAATAGTTATATAGTGTAGAATTTGATCGAACCGTGGCGCCGATAACATTATTCCAAGTTTATTCAAACATTTTACGATCGACAAGAATTTCTCATTTACATTTGAGTTTCCGATGTCAGTACGATTTATATTAATATCTTTTAATTGTGTTCAAATAATTGTCATTTTTGTAAAACTGTGTTCAAAATAGAAAAATTTATTTTTAATTGAATTTTAATATTTAGAATAGAAAAGCACAGTACGGGAATTAATATTTGCAGTTAAATTATTGGACAATCTAATGCTCGTTTATTATTGTTCACTGCACCTACCTGACTATTCAATGAAAGGCAGACTAGCATAAAGAAAAATAACACGGCCCACAGTTTTGACGCTGGCATCTTGGCTAACGCTTGCGGGTAAACGACGAATACCAGGCCAGGTCCTTGAACGGAAATTATGATTTGTCTATAAAATTGCAGGAGAAGTTAATCTGACATTGATTGACACCATTCAGACGTGAAAGTGTATTTATCATTATTTGTCTATGGTCTTCCATGCTTTGCATTTTTCAAATTAAAAATCGCGGGACTGAGGTGAAATTAAATTTTACTTTTCGCATTAGTAGCTACCAGTAGCTTTAAATTAGTTAAAGTTTATGAATGTTTTTATCTTATTTTCTGTATATGCATAAGAATTTACAATCTAGTCATTGCATTTTCCGTAGTAATAACTACCAAATTAGGAACTCCATTGCAGGATTGAATTACATTCGGAAGTAAATGCTAATGGACAATATAGAATTCGTAAAGAACGTAATTTGTTAACGTAAAATCTGTGGTTGCTACGTACCATCTGTAAGAACAGCTTCCACGGACATGTTTTGTTCGAGGGCGATATTACCGATGGTGGCGAATGAAAATATTCCGACGAGCAAGCTGCTAAACGCGTTTATAAGCGATACCGCGACACTGTCTACCAAGATGGTGTTGTGGAATTTGTTGTAACTGGCGAAACATATCATAGAGCCAAACGCTATGCCGACGGAATTGAAGATTTGAGCAGCTGCGTTGATCCACACCTAATCGTCGCACATGATACACGAAGAGAAATAAATTCGTTATTTTATCCAATAGAAAATTCTTACGTTATTTCGTAAATTTTAAATAATACAAAAGATATCAAATATTTTATACGATGTTATTAGAAATGTTACATTTTACGTTATTTTTCTAAAAATGTAACTATATGTCACTCGTCCTTTTATTTTGAAATAGAATTTGGCAGAATTATTTGTAACAGAAACAAATCTCGGATTAATCGGGTTATTAATAGCGATGATACTTAATCATTTTCTTTTCATTGTTCCGACAAAAATAATTTAGATCTGAAAAGGTTGCAATTTTATGCATTTGTGACAAAAATGAGTGGGTGAAACACACAACAGTGAAAATATCTGACGATTTGAAATAGTACGATTATATTGCCTGTGGCTTGATAAAATTATTAAGAGAAGGATTAAATGTTTATGCAGCTCCTATTTCCTTGCAATTGACTTGGAAAATTTGTATTCTGCATAAAGATTCACAGTCAAGTTATTAATGTCTAGGGCGGATCTTTATGCATTTATGGCAAAAATTAGTAGGCGTAATATAAAACAGTAAACATATTACAAAAATTTCGAGATACTGTTACATTATTTTTAACCTATTAAACATATTAAGAAAGGAAATAAATCTCTATTTCACTCTGATTTCTTGTAATTCACATAAAATTTGTTTATTCTGCATAAAGATCCGCTGTCTATCAATGTCCTTTAAACCGAAATAAAATTCTATTTTGTTGTAGTTGATATATAGCCTTCGGAGAAAACATAGGCATACAATAAATATAAATATAAAGTGGGTTAAGAAAATATCTGGTGGCACCTTTGCGTCGCCGAGAAGCTCCCATCGCGGATGAAAGAAGAATTGTAGACCCTTGTCAGCACCTTCGAGGGTGAGAGACCGCGTGAGAAAGACGACGATTAAAACAAACGGTAGCGTCGCCGTGAGGTATCTAACTTGGGCTGACGATTTGATCGATTTCCAAACGGAGAAGTACACTAGAATCCAGGCAGTAATTAGACAGGCTACGAGCTCCCATCTTAGTGCTCCAGATTCTTCGATTCCTTTACTGATCTGGAGTACTTTGTTGCTAAATGACCAACAAAATATGTTAATAAATCATAACAAAGGTTGATGGATATAAATAATACCAATAACTATCGCTATTCTTAGAAGTTGAAACACGAATGCATAATAATGATTATTCTAGTAATGACTGGAATTGATAAATTGTCAAAAAATTACTCGAAAAATTCTTCCGATGGCGTTTTGGATGCGTTCGGTCGAGTACGATTGTCGATGGCACTGAAGGTTGGTATCCAGCAAGCCACAGTATTCCATGAGTTGTCACAGTCGGACCATGGTTGCTTTTCTCTGAACGCCGCGAAGAAATAGTATATAGCGTAGGCTATTATCACATTATGGTATGTCGACATCAAAAACGATATTACTACCGACGACAAGCCAGCCCCTGTTTAAACAAATTGGATTATTTCAAGCTGATCAGTGTAAATCCGTGAGCATAAAAAATTAGATAATTCAGTCTTTTAAAACTTAATTGTACAAAAATGCCAGTGCATATACATATAAAGGTTTACAAAAACTTAAGTATAAAATAAAATAAAAACGCCTTGGTTTAAATAAACTGAAAGGAGAAAATTTGAACTTACTCTTGTTAATATAGTATTATCGTCAATGGTTCTAATATACATACATGTATATATGCAATTTTAACATTTTCTTACGCTAACAATAAGTTAAATGTGCGTTTAAAATTGGAAAATTAAAACATTTGAAACATGCATTCTTTCTTTCAGAACATTAATTTGATTCTATTGTTTAACGAATAAAATTGTAATGAGAATCACATTCCTGGTCACATTATAAACTGTAAAATACTCTTTAAGCGATCGTTTTACAATTGGAAAGAAGTAGTTTCAATTTTTAACGCAGTTTGTTAATTTTTCTGTACCTTTGAATAAGGGACAAATTTGACCGAGAGCACCAATTGGTCCTCGTCGAGTGAATTGTCCGATACTGAGTTCCATGTACAACAGCGGTACTCCACAGACTATAAGTATTAGGAAGTAAGGTATCAAGAACACACCTGAAACATTTCAACAAAAAATTTAGTCCTTGACGTGTACAATTATTGCGTTTGCTAGAAACTTATCACTAGACTCCGGATCTTTATGCAAAATCAAAAGTTTGTCGATCAATTGCAAGACACAGGAGCTAAATATAAATTTCTATTTCTCACTAACGATTTGAATGTAGTAAAAATAATATGTTAATATTCTTAAAGTCTTTGAATCTTTTAACTGTTTTAAATTGCATTTAGTGGTTTTTGTCATAAATGCATAAAATCCGGTGTCTACATATCATTTTAATTTTTTATTAGAACACTTATGTTTGACATAAATGGTTTAGAATAATCAGGTAACATTAAACATTTTCTTACGATAGTACGAGTCAATTAGGAGCTTAATGCAAAATTATGAATTAAACTTTCACAAAGAAATCATTGTTTTTCTGTATAATCTAATCCATTGATATACATATGCATATGTATATTCATAAATAATTGAAGAGAAAAGTTATTTTTAACGTCTCTAAATAAATACGAAACTTATGTATGTACTGTTTATCTCGGTTTCGAAAAACAATTAAACTCTCTAATAAACTAAACCTAGATCAATTCTGTATAATTACACTTACGTTATTTTTAACGTCTCTAAATGAATACGAAACTTATGTATGTACTGTTTATTTCGGTTTCGAAAAACAATTAAACTCTCTAGTAAACTAAACCTAGATAAATTTTGTATAATTACACTTCCGTTTGGTTTCAAATTTTCTTCACTTCTTACGGTTTTAATGATAATTAGATTAATGAAAAACAAATTAGATTGATGAAAAACAAATTAGATTGATGAAAAACAAATTAGATTGATGAAAAACAAATTAGATTGATTATTATATGGAGAAACTCGCGAGCAGAAATTGAATAGCAGTTTTTCCTATTGCGTCTTGTGTACACTATAATGCATTCGACTATATCTTGGAGATAATCTTGAAATGATCTTGAACATCAAAATATGATTCAATTCCAAGACATTGTTAAAATGGTATGTAAATACACAGTTTATGCTATAAATATTCAAAGTGGTGTCTGTAAGCGGCGATAAGCTTGACAAGCAGCGAATTGTTGAATGAATTAAATTATGTTTATCTACATACGGATTTGTACAAGGTGCGTTCTTAGATGAATGCAGACTGAATATTAATGTCGATAAGTGTTTCGCAACAGTTTATTATTCAAAGCAAGAGCAATTGAAATGATTTGTATTTGAAATGTACTGGTTGCAATTGGGCATTGTTTTCGTTGTACAATAAGGAAGTTATATTTTCTAAAATAGTGAGATCCAAAACTTACTTTTAATAAAAAGCTTGCTATTCTCTTTTTGACAGCATTAACAACTTTCAATTTGTCTCTCAAAATGTTTCTGTATTCTCGTTAACAAATAGCAAAATTATTATAGACTTACTTTCTTGGGAAATTATAAATTTATTTCCATTTGAGTCATAATACTATGTGCTGAATCTACTGATAGTCGTAGAAAATTTTTATGTATTGGCACAAGGCTTAAAAAATACCAGTTTAAATGCTCGTGATATTATTCAAAGCAAACGGAGTATTTAGATGTTTTTTCAGTTCAGGACACTCTGTATAATGTCCTACTATGAGTTACCTTCTTGTACCAAATAATGTCACCCTCGGAAACCAGTGTCTTAAATCTATGCATATATGTGCGGATCTACATGTTCAACGGGCAAAAACGAACGCGAATGTTACTAAATCTGCCTGTAATGTGGATTTATTAAAGGTTGCATTAAACACGACTCGTACGTAATAGTGCTCAACGTTAATCGTCATTCTGTGGGCAGTAACAAGGTCACTGGATGTAACTCTTTATTCGTAATAAACGATGATCACAGTCCCGTGGATTACCACTTAATTTGGGAACGAGCATTTAGCCCGACCATATCGTAGAAATACATTTACAATTGTACAAATACATTGCTCTTTAACGCACACGGCAAATAATTTTCCATTATTTATTCCTATGCGTGTGTTCACTTCCACTGCACCATACCTAAAATCATCACTGGAGTCGAGTTTATCCGTTCTCTGTGTTGATCGGATCGTGTATATTACATTCTCTCATAAAATTATTCTAGATTTCTCCTATCCTCGTAATTTAAATTACGAAACATTGTTGCGAATGCAGGCGTAACTAATATCGATTTTTTTTATAGCTTTCTATCGATCGTATTTGTTGTTAATCAAATTGTTAATGCTTTCGGCGCAAGGGTTCGATCATTTGTTACTTAACCCAATTCAAACGAATATTTTATAGCAATAAGTTTAAAATATCCACTTGATCGTTCTTGACGAAATCAATATTTAAATATGTAGCAGTATACATTTCGAAGATTCAAGCATCATGTTTATGATCGAAATGCAATGTTTATTAAGTAACATTCGTTTTGAAATGACAATAAAATTGTAAATGATAACAAATTTTATTGTGGATAAATAAAGTCAGTGTATACAGTGGATCCAAGAAATATTTGAATACTAAATATGTAGTTCTCGAGAAATTATCAATAACGAAATGATCACAGTTCAAATATCGACAGTTTCTCTATATTATATATATATATATAGTATATTAGATCATTTGTTACTTAACACTTGCGCCGAAAGCCTTAACAATTTTATTAATATCGATTTTGTATGGTTTTCATTTCAGTTATATTGCAACATTGACTTTATAAAGATAACAGGAATGTGTCTATGAAAATTTTTAGTCATTCGTATAATATTGTATACTATACCCAAAGAAGTAAATTTGTTGAATAACTGCTCACATCTTTACAATAATCGTAAATTAATAATATTAGAAACCGTGCTCAACCTAGTGTTACAAGTTTAGATAAAAGTACACTAGAACCTCGATTTCCCGAACTAATTGGGACCGAGGTGGTTCGGATAATCGAACAGTTACTTATTAATAGATTGCGGATTTTTATGCATTTATGGCTTCTGAAGATTTTCGAAAAATGCTAGAGTATAAAATTGGACAGAATTTAATACGATTTTTATTTATTCCAGACCAGCGAAGGTTGAAATTTGTCTACAAAAATTGCAAATTGCATAACATCTGCAGTTTATTTATTAAATACAAAAGCACTATTGCTGTAATTATACATATATATATATACATAGTAATTATACATATACTTGTACATTTAATGTGATAAAAACTTATTTGTTAAAATAATCTATAATTTCTTTTTTAATTATCGAAGTCTTTTCGAGATCTCTCTACTGTAATCGTATAAAACATTGAATTACTCGATTTCTTCTTGTGGTATATTTCATTTATCATTTTCTAAATTTTCACTGACACGCGAGCGTAATACGCGTAGGATATAGTAATTTGATAGCGTGATTTAGGTCATAGCGTGAGAGAATCGCCATCCCTTCTTGCTTAATAAAAGCATTATTTTAATACCTAATATATCTGCGGTGCTCCAATTCCTATCTGCCATATGTATGTTCGAAATGGTACATAGCGAGTTTAGAACGAGTTCGATATTGAAATTCAATCACATTGCTCAGATATTGTACCGATTGTTGTTTCCGGTTGTGACACTGAAATAATTTGTGCCTCGTCGGTGCATCTCACGCATATGTAAATTAATTCTATGAATGCCCCAGTGTGGTAGTCGAACAAATTAAACAGCATTCACTGATTTGACGTCGTGATGCACGATATAACTCAATTACTGAAACGACCATTTCGACAGATGTTATTTCATGCTAATGATATTAGCTGTTTTTCCTGTTTGCAAATCCTTCGCCATATATTTCTCAGCGGTATACGTGCATCATTATAGACCTTCAAACTTTATTGCAAGTATCATAACGTGCAAATATATTGATTGTTAGACTGCGGATTTTTATGCGAAATAAAAATGTCCTATATCCTAAAACAATATTTTCTATACAATTTTATCAAGTTGGATATAATGTGATACTATTTTTCGAATAACCTGATGTTTTTACTGTTTTAGATAGTTGACTTATTTTTATAATAAATACATGAATAAATATTATTGCAATTATAATAACATGTGAATATGTAGTAATATTTAAAACAAAATTATTGTAGTAAGAATTAAGATATAACAATGAGAATATTTTTTTAATTGGATAGTGAAAGATATATAAAGATATATAAAGATATATAAAGATATATATTTGTATTTACAAATACATTAATAATATTTTACATATAATTGTTACTATTTCATTGAATTTTTATATATCAAATCAATGATCGTGAATACTACGTGTATTTTAGAATATCGAATTACACTATACACAATAGTGAACTTATGGTGCATATTGAGACAAAAAGAAATAATAGTTACAATAATAGCAGGCATTGATGTCCAAAGTATAAAACGACATTTTTATATGCAACAAATTTTTTTGGACAAATGTCATTTATATTTTTATTGAAATCTTTCTATTCACTATACCCAGATGCAGTAAAAATTTTATTAGGCACAGTGATATGACGTGATTAATTCTTGAATTTGGAGTAACTTGTGCTACATAAGAATCCAACGTTTCACAGAAATACATAATGGTTTAGAGTGACGAACTGGCGTTGATTCCTGTGGAAATTTCATTCGTTCCTTTCAGCACAGACTATCTCACGAAAATGTAAATTAACACTGGTCGTATAACATCAGTGGTCACACGCTTCATTCAAATGAGTCTTCAAATCAAATGCCTACGCTAAAACTATTAATTCGCCAACAGCTATTATAGAATTATATAAAAATTATTCACACATGAAGATATTTATCGTAGTACAGAGTTTCATTTTTGAACATTTTATGTAAGTTTCAACAATTGCACCATATACGAATTGAATTAAATAGAGTAATTACAATTATATCTTACGAAACCTCCATCTTTATTAATAGACAGACATACGATGTTATATCGAATATTTTATTTAATATTCGCTATATATATTCTTTTAAAACTTTTCTACTTCGAGAGGTACATTATACTTTCATGAATTCTTATGAAACTAATTCCCCGTGGAAGAGACTCAGGTCGAAGTTGAATCCCCAACATCAAAGAAGTTTTCATACGTCGATTTTTTGTAACTAAGTGTTTCCATATGTATTCCGTATAAAAAGCGAGGTTCAGCTCACAACATGAAATATTTTTTGATTAAAGTTCATTTACCAATAAGACAGAAACTTTGTACTGGTTTTAGACATTTGCTTTGAAGTTATTTTAACGTTCTTACTACCTCCAGGGTGTATCATGTTTATATCGACTCATAATATTCTCATATACCCTCGAGGTATAGAAAAAGGGTGGAAAAATTCAAACGAATATTTTACAGCAATAAGTTTAAAATATCCACTTGATCGTTCTTGACGAAAACAATATTTAAATATGTAGCAACATACATTTCGAAGATTCAAGCATCATGTTCATGATCGAAATGCAATGTTTATTAAGTAACATTCGTTTTGAAATGAAAATAAAATTGTAAATGATAACAAATTTTTTTGTGGAAAAATAAAGTCAGTATATACAGTGGATCCAAGAAATATTTGAATACTAAATATGTAGTTCTCGAGTAATTGTCAATAACGAAATGATCACAGTTCAAATATCGACAGTTTTTCTACATTATATACATATAGTATATTATATTATAATATTATTATAGTACTAATAATAGTATAATTATTATATAGTACAATACAATAGTCATCACCAAATACAACACATATTTTTCGGAAATTTGTAATGCCGGGTTTCCAATTATGTAATACCTATTGTTAAAAATGCAAAAGAATGTTGTCCACCGGATGTTGGGTTAGGTTAAAAATTTTGCAGAGAATTTCATGAAATGTTTTAAATTATGACTGGTAAAATTGTGTGAAGTCTAACTTAATAAGTTACCGGAACGATAGCAAAAGTATAGTATATATTAGATAATAGATTAATATATTAAAATATTAGATATTATAAATAAAATTTAATGTCTTTGCGGGATTCTTCTCTGTACCCTTGCGTATTAGTCTGACAACATCGAGCTGTGAATATCCCAACGTGTGCTATGAACAATTCAGTAGAATTATGATAATGTGGCTCTGTAATTTGACAATAGGCTTGGCAAAACAAAGCCTGAAAGTGAAGATTTTTATCAAGTTACAAAGTTTTGTCATAGAAGACACTCCAGATCATCTATTATTGGTACTTTCATCTTATTTCAAAAAATAGAATTGCAATAGACACTTGACACGGTTGAAAAAATTTTTTCCACAAATATATTTGATGCAGTCGCTATATTAACTCAGAAGGACACTACTACGAAGCTAATGCAAGTCGAATTCGAGTTGGCTGATTAATAGGACTTCTTCTATTTTTAGGCACATTGTCAAATCGCAGTGCCACGCGATTACACTTCTGGTAAATTGCTCGTAGCTCACGTTAAGGCATTTGCAGCTCGATGAAAATTGGCAGACTGGTACACAAGGGCATGGAGAAGTGACCCGCAAAGTCATTAAACCATATCTGATATCATCGCGTGGAAACTGATAAAGTCTCGTTTCGTTTTTGCAATATCCCGTGAACATGCTGAAAACTTCAAACAACTTTCTTGGAGTTGGTTAACAAGATGAAGAAACTATTCTACCGATCAACTTCAAATTTTAATTAATTTCTGTTTCTTTTAGTAGTTCTTTTATTGCTTGACTTCAAGCAAGACGATAGGTTGTATATTTTATAATAAACCCACCGAGCCTTTAAGTAACTGCTATGTGTTGGTTTATATAATAGTAATTTTTTTCATTCTTTTTATAATGAAAAATGTTAAAAATCGGTATCTTTTATTCAAAAGAAAAAATTCTCCTCATAAGGAGGATTGATAGCAACATTTTTTTGTATACATATAAATTCTCTTAATTCTATTTTCATGTTTTTTCATTGCTATCAAATTCGAAGCAGCGAAGTTTATAAGCTCGTCCCAGCAAGAAAAATGCCTAGAATTTAAAAAATAAAAAAATTTGTACCGATTTAAACAAAAATATATCTTTAAAGCAGTGTACGAATTTTCGATAATTTTGAAAAATCTGAACATGGCGGCTTATTAAGGACAGAACGTTTCGTTTCGCTAAAGAAAATCAACTTCGAATATTTTTAAGAATTCAAATAATTGAGATATGAATAAAATCGTAAGATTATTTCGATATTATATCATAAAAAATGTATTAAAACTTTGTCAATTGGATGAACATCAAAAACACAAAACACAAAAAATATATTTAAAGACTCTCTAATATAGGATCTTCCATTAAGAAGTTTAATTTTCCATTGTAAAAACACGTTGTTCTCTTTGCAATTAACAATTTTCTACAACGAAAAGTGACAACTCCAATCTTCACAAATAAAGTAGCGCGAAATTTAAAATGGTACCTCTTAATGGAAAAGACCCTTCATAAAAATGCAGTCAATTTCAATGTTACAACTCCGTTGTCCTTTGTATCCCAAAGCTCTTTCATCATATATACATATTTGGAAGTTTAAAAACATCGAAGACAAATTTGATGAAAACCCTTAAGGGTTGCGCACCCTCTGAAAAATGGTGTCTAGTGGATCGGGCCTACTTTCTGGGTTTGTATCAAACGATAAATTCCTTTCACCTCGGGGTCCAATTGCTCTAAACTCTAACGTGTTTTGAACCGATACTCGAGTAGCATTCGCAGCGTACGGGACGATTATCCGTCATTCGTTGCTGCTCTGTTATTCAAAAGAGTGCGTTGGTCCATCACGGGTGTAATCACACCGTGCCTCGCCGCTCTAGTTTTCCGGTTGTCCAATTTAACGAACAGTTGGTCAAAATGATACTCGACCGATTATTTCCACCGGTGTCATTGAAATCATTTACGATGTTCGCTGGTGTAGTGCTACGTTCCGGCAAGGTCATGTATCAAGTTCCGCGAGCAGATTGCGCCACGTCCGGACTCTCCGCGCCGAGATGCTTTCAGACTTTGAAAATTAGCGGCAACACGATACGCACTTGTATTACGGCTTGGCGAATCGAGAGAACGTCTGCCCTTGCACTGGATATATTTTCGAGGATGTGTCGTACAAAGGGGATGCGACGCGCGAAACGCGATATGCGTGCATACCGCATAGAAATTATGATACCACGCTTCTGATTCGATATTTTCAAAGAGACTCTCTATCGAACTCTCTATCCTCGAAATTATTATTTTAAAATCATTACTTTATTTCGGAACGGAAATTCAAACGACAGTGGACGCGATAAAACGCGGATTGCCGTAATTCGCCAAAGATATTGCGACCTCGATATGTGAACGAGATTTCTCGTTTTGCAACGCACTCTACAAATAAAACTCAATAAAATTCCGGAAAAAATATACGATAGGAAAGATGACATGACAGGGATCATTCCAATCATGGTACTTTGTATTATTTGCGTTGAAGAGGAAAATTCTCATACAGCACGGTTTCTTATAACGAAAACTCATATAACGAGTAACATACGGTAGAACTCTCGTACAACGCGATCAAACAATTCTTTAAAAGATTTAAAATTGTTTGAACTTCTGTCTTCTGTGGCAGTAAGTGTACAATCTTTTTCAACAATGTCTCGTACATTTGCTTCTTTACATGTACTGCTACAGATAGCGACAACTTCAATCTTCACAAATAAAGTAGCGCGAAATTTAAAATGGTACTTCTTAATGGAAGACCCTTCATAAAAATGCAGTCAATTTCAATGTTACAACTCCGTTGTCTTATAATTTCAAAAAAATCCTTTCATCTTATATACATATTTGACAGTTTAAAAACATCGAAGCAAAATTTGATGGAAACCCTTAAGGTTGCACACCCTCTGAAAAATGGTGTCTAGCGGATCGGGCCTACTTTCTGGGTTTGTATCAAACGATAAATTCCTTTCACCTCGGGGTTCGAGGTTTAAAAATTGTTTAAAAATGACTGCATGCATGTATCTTCTGCCTTCTGTGACAGTAAGTGTCCAATCTTTTTCAACAATGTCTCGTACATTTGCTTCTTTACATTTACTGTCACATAAAATATATACAGTCCTCTTAAACGTGAGATGTTCATATTTTTCTCTAATAAGTAAAAGTATTTGTTGCAGTATCATGTTTCAATGTAATTGCTCTTTTCATCAATCATAGTGTCCAGAAGAAAAATTGCAATAAATCAGACAAACACAAACGAGAATAACTGTGATTTTCATTATATGATAAAAACGTAGTAACATATGTGCACGTTTACTAGATTCACTGTTGCTAATACCGTTATTTTATTCTACTTAAAGTCAACGATAGTTTATCATATGGTCGGAGGTTTGCTTTTGTAATTTTAATTATTGTAATTTTTTAAATGTGTTTTGTTATCGATCGTAAGATTGTTGATAACAATCTCTTCTTTCTTGAAGAGGATCCATATTAGGATCGAAACGTAGAAAGTTTAATCAAGCTAGCAATATTGCTTTAATTTGTATCTCCGATCGAACCTTTGCGCCGAGATCATCAATACATATTGAAATTTTTTGTTTGAACCTGTATTTACTGAAAC
The DNA here is from genome assembly GCA_028455805.1 of Lasioglossum figueresi. Taxonomy (NCBI): domain Eukaryota; kingdom Metazoa; phylum Arthropoda; class Insecta; order Hymenoptera; family Halictidae; genus Lasioglossum; species Lasioglossum figueresi. Next base: position 4,694,445 of record CM052201.1, read on the forward strand.
TTTTGCAGAACATTATCCATTATACGAATATATTGTACTGTTTATAGAATTCAAATTGTTTATGTATTGTATACGCCATATAAACCTTATTTGGTTTAAAGCAATAAATAAATAGTAATAATTGTATTCAGCAAAACTTCTATCTCAGAAACACATGACACTCCGAGCCTTGTATTCACAAGTGCGTAGTAGTAAGAGTGGAAATCAAGATAATCATAGAAATGATTAGATGTTGTCCCACGATAGTGTCACTTGAAGTATCGCGAGAACTAAGGATCTCAAAAACATTGGTGGTGACGTAATTACAACGAATCATAATAAAAGCATTTACAATTATAAGTCACTCATTATTTTTACATTTACGAATTGTTCAAAGATTCGCTTTTGCATCCGTACCAATTCTGATTTTTATTAGCCTGCGAATTCTGCTTTTTTATGTTTATTATTATTTTATTTTACTTCGAAAAACATTCGTGGTATAGTGATTCTTGTTCTCATAATTTGAAAAAAGCTGTACATTCTACGAAAGTATTAATGTGTTCAAAGAGCAAAGAATTCAGGAAACGAAGGCTGTATTACAGCGATGTTTTCCTTGGAAGTCTACGTAGGTGGTTTTCTATAGCGTTATAGCGTACATAAAATCTTTATGGAACAGTAACGATGTATAAATGTATGTGTGTAATTCTTTGAGCGATGTTATATCCTATCAAGACCATTCTTTTCTTGTAGTAATCAGTCACAATGCAAAGAGTAAATACAGCCTCTTATCGTAGATACACTAATCGCAGCAAACATAAGCGTGTCAGCATCATCGTATCTAGCACGTACAAATTTGACATGTAAACATCTGTTTGATGTGTCGTTACGTGGACGTTCGTAAGGCGAGTAACTTCTTAACTGTCGCGAGAAGTTGCTGATCGAAAGTGAGACATGTTCTGCTGTTATTCAACAGCAATTAAATTTTTATCAATTAAATTTCAGACTACGATAAGACTCTTCACACACTTAGGAATTATGTGAGACGTCTACACTCTCCGATCCAGTGGTCTTAATCTAAGCCGGATCCTCGGATCCGTATTCCGATATAGATCGTGTAGGGCTACTATTTTTTTGTGACCTCACCGACCGCGCCGAACGTAAAAAATTAAACCACTAAATACAGTTCAAACTATATCGTGTTTAGTATCAATTTAATCAGAAAAATGCCATTTTGAGCCCTTTAATGCAATAGTGTAGTATAATAATTAGAGTTTAGTACGATTTTTATTTATTTCAGATCTAAAAAGGCTACTACCGCGGAAAATCAGATTCTATTTTATTCGTCTTTCTTATAATTCGTCTATAAACATTGAAAATTCCATAAACATCCGCAGTCTAATAATAATTGTAAAGGAATTTTAGCGTGACTTGCACAAGACAAATATCGTCGATGTTATTGTGTTTTATACAATTGTTAAATGATTCTTCATTATTCGATGACGAATTGTTTCAGCTTACTCCATGTTTGCATTGAACAGTTAAATTGTAGAAGAATGGGACACAAGTAATTTTTATCCGTCAGGTAGTTCTAGCGTTAATGCAAGTTACAGTGTGAAAAATCAGGAACACTCTAAGAGTAATGTTAGCGGTGTATAAATGCACGTGGATACTCACCACCGCCGCTTTTGTAGCATAGGTAAGGAAACCTCCAAACATTACCGAGGCCAACAGAGTAACCGATACAAGCAAGGACAAATTGCACTTTGTTGGCCCAGTGCGGTCGTCTCGGTTGTCTGTAGTCCCCTGGGTCCTCGGCATCTGCATCGTCGAGGCTCGTACACACGGACAGGTCATCCTCGAATGATCTGAAATCAGATCGATTTAGGTCACCTTTGATCGTTAATATGATCACGGTTTCACTGTGAACACATCCGCATCTATACAACGTTATCGCAACGCTGTAATAAAACTAACGATCGAGTATTCATTCTGCGAAGAATGAGCTCAAATTAAAAAAAAAAAATGTTTCGTAGAAGTTACACGAACGCGTATGTTCCGATAAATGTTTTGTAAGCTGAAGACCGCATTTATTATTGCTTTGCTCCTTCCGGATGATGGCTGAATGTTCCAAACTATTGTTCAATAACAACTTAATTCGGATATACCGTTATTAACAATGTAGATGTAGTTTATGCAGCACTATGTTATTATTCAGCATCTCTTACACAAGAAGGATGATTTACATCTTGTAGTTTATTTTATGTTTGTTACAGGGTTTAGTAAATGCATTAACTCTGCAAAAGCGTATGCTTACACTAGTCAACCTATGCACATATTAATTTGATATGTAAATGTATCCACTATTAATGCATACGTTGCACACTTTGATAGTGAAAGTATATGCCGACAAAAGACCGTCAATTTTTATATTCATGTATTTTTATTTACATCTATTATGTTTATTATTATAAAATTATCAGTCAATACAAAATAAGGCTACATTTTGTCTTGTTGCAATGAGCAGAACAGTATTACTTTTTCTCATAAAAATACTACTTCACTTTTATTTATGTTTATATTATTAGCTATTCGTATTATTTCACTATTTATTATTATTTCTTTACACTTTGGAAACAAATTCTTTTGAAAAGATTCTCTTGGATCATATGAGGTCATTAATCTTTTTCAATCTTATTACTTAATTCAATCATATTTTGATACTTTGTTAATTTATTTACAGCATTTCTGGTGCCGCAATATGTAGTTGCATCCAATTTTTAAATTGCTTCAAATTACGCTATAATAAGGATTATACCAATTACAAACTATTGAAATATTGCATAAAAATATTTCCTAACTCGTGTACTCGAGAAGCCATTTTTTACTTTAGTTTTTGTAAGGTCAATACGTAACTTGATTCGCTCTCGCGAATAATGCGAAACTGCTGAATTAATATATAATAAATTATGCAACAAGTCGAGCGCTTTTCTGTACAGATATCAGATAAAAATAAACATTATGATAGTGGCTATTGAATCTTGTTACTGAAAAATGTTTCAAATAATTTTTCACATTATACACGGTTCTCATCGCTACAGTTGCGCTGTTACCATTACCAAATTTTCGTAGTATAACATGCTGAATATTTAGGTGCTCATCGAATTTATTTCAAACTTTGGCAACAATTACGATGCAGGGTCTCGTGCAACTTTTTCCATTGACAAATTCAAAACGAGATTATTTGAAATTCTCTTAAATCCTCTACTTTATAACATCCTCGACATTTTCATATGTTATGCAGTATAGAAAGTTCCGCAGATTACCACAGAGCTAGGTAGAATCATCAATCTACGCGGTTGAACTTTCGATACAACTTTGTCCAAACGTGCCCATTTGCTGTCGAACGACCATCAAACAGGTGCATAACTGAAAAGCGTGTCTGCGACTAGTTCCTCGAACTCGAACATCTCGAATAATCCGCTTTACTTGTGGGACGAGCCAATATTTAAAGGAACGCACGATTACCACACGATATATTATGAACACGATTATGCAAGTCATTGCATATTTATCAAGCACTCAAAACACGTATTGCCCGTCGATCCTTAGAGTGACAAGCGTCTAACAAACATGCCGTTCGTAATATGTATCTCTGTCAGTGGTCACGTTATACAGGCTGTGTATGAAAAAATGGTTGAAACAAAAGTTGCATGGTTTCAAGAGTGACATACAATGTAATAATTATATTTTTTCCCTATTTTGCTTCTTTATCGAGATATAAAATTTACTTTGAGTTTCTTAATCGGTAAGGGTACATTTTAATTTTGTGATTGAATAGAGAATTAAAACGACAGTTGTATGGTTTCAAGCGGAGCTGGGGAAAATAGTATTTTAAATAGTAAATAGCAAATAATCCTATTTATTTTAAAGTATGTGTACAACTTTGAAAAGAAAATATTCTATTTGATGCAGTAATTATTGAAAATAAAATAATTGATTTGAGACAGTAGTTTTTGAAAATAGAATTTTATTTGAAGAATTTTGAAAAATTTGAAAAATTCAATTTCAATTTTAAATATTATTGCTGGAAATGATGGTTCGAATTCAATACATTTATGAGTGTAAATCGTTTCTTAACGATAATATACACTGTATGTTTATGCGGTTTCTCAGAGTATTGTAACAATGCAAAAAGTAAAATATTTTATTTTGTGGATCAAATTGTTGAAATAGGAATATTTTAGTTTAAGGTTCAAATCGTTAAAATAGAAATATTTTATTTTCGAAATTGTATATCTTATTTAAAAAATACTATTTTCTTTAAGTAAAATAATATCTGAAATATTTGTTTCGCCGAATAATGCCCACCTCTGGTTTCAAGAGTGGCATACAATGTAATAATTAGTTTTTTGTCTATTTTGCTTCTTTATAAAAATATAAGAGTGAACTTGGGTTTCTTAATCAATAAAGGTAAATTTTAATTTTGTGCTTGAAGACAGAATTGAACTCTAAAAAACCATAAGGCAATATGGGGTGAGAATTTTCCACGTAAATAACGCTCAGAGTGATGAGTTTTCCACCCCATACACCCATCATTTTTTCCCTAAAATTTACCCTTTACAATAAAGAAACTCAAGGTGACTGTTACATTTCGATAGAGATGAGAAACGAGTGCAAAATTTGGAAACTTAACTGTTTGAACAAGAATATGGCTACCGTCTCGCTCTGGCACTTAGTGCTGTCGAGCGGATAACTTCTGAAGAAGGAAAGGGGATAGAGATTTTCTTGTTGCGAAGAAACCATCGTCCGATATCGAAAGAAAACTACACCAAATAGTTTACGAGTGACTTATGTGATCCACTTAGCTGAAACATCTTTTACAAGAATCTTCCGTTGAGACGCGAGAAACGAGTAGCGTCGCTTTCCATCTTGGGCGACACGCGTGAATTTTTCTTCCCCGAGCGCGGGTATATCACTTGCGAAATCAACGGCAAAGCCCTAGTTACCTTTGATCACGGTTTCTCACCGGAGCTAAGGATCCCCGGAATCAACCGGAAGCTTATCTCCCGGTGATTTATTGAAATTGTTAGGTGGACGTGAAAAATTCACCAAGGCCCGTCCGCGCGTCTGATAAAAACGTTAGCAGAGAGAAAAGAAGATCAAGCCGCAGGATGCTCTTATTATGATTAACGATCGCGGGACGTAGTGCAAAAACGAAGGACCTTGACACTCGGCATTATACGAAGCGGCAGAAATGAAGAAGAATTTTTACGAGTTTATCGCGACCCCGTCGCGAGTTTGCGACACGGCAGATGTAAAAACGATGTCGCGCTATGACGGCGAGAGTTATGGCAATTGACAAAGCCGGATAATAAATACGGCGCACCTGTGCAAATTCCTGGATATTTCACAATACGAAAACAATGCGTAATGGCAGCGCGTGCGGTCGAACAACAATAGTAAGTTATTATACCGCCCATGCGTTATCGCCGACTAAATTTCGGAGAGAGAGATACAACAACGTCGTTCCTGCTTAAAAATCAGTTTTTAAATACAGTAATGCCTCGATGTATGCAATAGGGAGAATATGCACATTGTACAATGTAAGTACACTTCGTGAGAAGTAATCGTTTTTCAAAATCATATAGAGCGTGTCTCCTGCCAACGTGTTTGCGACATTTTTCTGGTTAAAACGAAACGAAACACGACACGATTCCGAGCATACTTGCTTGTTCAATTCACGATTCGGTAGAATCTCTATTATCCGAGCTGATGATTATTATCCGAATACGTACGTTTCCCATGTAAACAGTTCAATCTGAAGTGTACAAATCAGTACAGATTTAATCTGTAGCTAAGCAGCTGTTCTATTATCTAAACAACAACACTCCCACTATTAGTATGGATAATAATGGTTCTACCTTATCGCGAATGGAACAAGTAAATATGATCAATACTGTGTCGTGTTTGCGTGAATGCGGATCTTCATGCAAAATAAAAATGTTCTGCATTTATTGGCTTTGTTACATTAGAAACAATATTACAACATTCTTCTAATCTTTTACTGTTTCATGTTTCATAAATGCATAAAGATCCGCTGTCTAGTGATAACGGATAAAGAAATATGTAACATTTCGGTCTCGTAATTTTAATAAGTTGCTTGCGCATCATGTTTATATTTGCAGACTGTAGGCGATAAATTAAAATTTATAATTGAAGCACAAGGCTAATCTATATTTATGTGGAATAATTTATGTCTGATATGAGAAATTGACATTATGAAGAAAAAATAGTAAGTAAACGAAAACTGTGAGGCTTCATAAATGAGGTATTCCGTCTCTTAGGCGCGCGAATTATTATACTAATTATCGTGCTTTCCGAACATTTGGAACGTAAATAATATTACTCTGGAAGTGTACTGGTTTATTATACAATTTCGAAAGTAACTGAAGTTGTCACTGATTAGCCTATACTGATTTATTATGCAATTACGAAAGTAACTTATTAATATTTCTACATCAAAGAAAAGCAAGTTTCTGGAAATGCTAATATTTTAGGTTTATTTGGCAAGACAATACTTGTAGACGCGGATTTATCGACAATAAATTTCAGAGAATTTAGTGAATTGCCCAGAAAGTTTTATGAATTTTTGAAGAATGCATGCAAACTTTTTCTTCACAGTATAAAAGTGTGTACCTTAAGCTAAATTTACCAGCTGCATTTTTTGCGGCAGCTTGTCACAATTCCAATATACAATTCTGTAAAAACAGAGTTTTCACTACTAAACTGTTTAAATCAGAGATTGAAATAAATAATTATTTTTCGTTTTTAAAAATTTCCAAGTTCACAAACTAAATGTCTCGTTTAAGAAGTGATCTAATATGTGCTTATGGAATGTTTATCACAAGGAATATTATATTTAGAAAAATTTAAAAATTCATTCTCATGGAACAGATGTTTTAAAATCTGCATAATAAAACTAAAGAACAAATCATTTTAGAACGCGTATTAAAAAGTAAATAAATAATTCAATTTATTCATTGAATGGTATTCAGTGTTCGCGACAATGATTGAGAATATTGTTAATATTGTTGTATGAGATATCTGTTCGGCCATAGTCCAAAATTTTACATGCAATAAATTTTCTATATCTGTCCCCATTGTAACTTGCACTATAATAACTTTTTTAAAAAAAGTTCTATAGCCCACGTTTTAAATAGACCCCATGAAAAAGTTCCACAACTCCTTCAGTCTTTGATTCGAATTGTAAAGAGAACTGCTAAATTGTGCATTCCTGTTTCATCGACTAGCTTCCGGAAATTCTGGTTTTGCATAGAGATCGGCAATCTAATGATAACACGGTGAGCAATTGTTTCGGAGATGGCCTTGCGAAGGTGAAGCGATCGGGGCAGGTAATTATACGAGTCGTTCTAAATAGAGTTCGCTAAAGCGCCACATAGAAACATTGAATGTGGAGCAATGATTACGGTCCTTTAAACGGTCTACTCCGATTTCAATGGAAGAAGCGGGGCGGCTACCAACAATGTACCGCGTGAACACCTACTTATAACAAAAGTATGGTCTTACATTGTACACCTATTATCCACTTACGTCTCTGGGACAATACGCTGAAATTGCAGACCCTGGATGACGAGACCACGCTTCACAAGTAGTTTGGACGTACACGGCATCTCTCGTCACCCAAATCGCGACTTAGGCCGGCGTAACAGCCGGATTTCGACAGTCGTCGAGTTTTAAACAATTGCTTCCGAGATGAGGAAGTTCGAGCCTGTTGCGTTTTATCAAATGTGTCCGAGCTGATGCTAACTCCCGTAGAAATAGTTAACCGTTCGGTTCAAAGGTAATTCAATATCAAAAAGAAATAACCATTTCATCATCGCGAACTATTCCTAGTCACGTTTCAAGAACGAACTGAACGAAAACTGTCGGAGGCCTTATTTTTATGCGTTCTGGTGATGGAAGGAGCTATTTCGCGCTCTTCCGTTGTTTGCTTTGCACGTTAGACAGCTTCGTGAAGCATATGGTGGATGTGAGAAACCTTCGTGCATCGATCGATTTCGATTGCGTCCGAAGAAGCTGATGTTTTCATGAGCATTTGACAGCTACGATAATTATGCAATCGGTCAGCAGTTTGAGCGCAACCAACCGTTCATGCAACAAGTTTGCGTCAAAGGAAGAATTTATGTTAATTAATATTCAATTTTGCAACTATGCAATACTCGCCTGACAGAGAACGAAATTCCGCGTCAACTTTCATCCTCAATGGGACGTTAGTGCAACATTAGACAGTTTAATCTTATCTCTGAAGTGTTGATAGCAAGTGGTCGCTAATAAAATGTTCAATTGAGATTTACGACATTTCGTGACTTCTTGATATAACTATATTACGAAAGTTAATAGTCGGATCGTACTTTAATTCTATCCAAGATGTACAAGGAATACCGGTGTCGCGTGACAGATGTCATGCTTGCCGACTGGAAATGATCGACGAGATAAACCGTGTGCTACATTGCTCGGGCAATACTATTCATTTGATCAATATAGTTAATCAAATAACAAGTGGAACTAGTCACATGAGCATGTGTAACAGTGTTTGACCGAAAGTTTTTTCATCCGGAGTCAATAACGAATAAAATCTAAACAATACCTCGAGGCGAAGCTATTTTCAAAGATTGCAGCATTCGTTGCAGTCCGATCTATTCACGCGATAATTGCAAATCTTTCGCATATTTCCCGCAGCTCATTGTCGAGCGGTTCGAAAGCGGAGGCTTGAAAACGGAGCAAGTTAATGCCGTTGCATCTGTTGCTCCCACCTGCTGCGTTCGCTTACATGCGAGAGCAAACAATAACAATCAATCATCTTTAACTGGCATCGTCAATTACCCATTATCACCGAACAACATCTCAATTATAGGCCACCGAACGGTCGAGATAACACGTATCTTATCAGTCGCGATCAACTGGCGATCCTCTGAATCCGTCAGGCCGGTTCCTCCTCTGCTCGACAACCGTAATTCCGAGTAGGTGTCTAGAAGCGTACACGTGCTCCGGGATAAGGGCCGAGAGCTAAGGACATTAAACGAAACCGAAACCGAACCGAACGGAGAGACATGGTTGTCCGGGCGAAGAGGAACCGCGGGACATGATTCATAGCCCGCTCCTTCCGACGCTTCTCGTCGAGACGCGCACGTTAGGTAATGTGGCTCACTTACGGCGGCGGATGTACCATGTTAAGCAGCTCCGACGGCGAAGTGGGAACTCTACGTATCGTGAGCTTCCGGCCGTCGGAAGAGCCCATGCCGATCGATGCTAGAGAACGTATAGACATGGAATCGGGAAACGGTCGTACGTGGGTCTGCCCGTTTCCGTCGGAGAAGAGAATGGACGCCCAGCTGGCCGCCGGTGGATGATACTGGTGCTGATCCCCGTGCTCGTCCATGGTCGGGTTCGATTTCACGGATCTCACGCTGGAGCAACGATGTCGTCCGCTGCCGTGCGAGTCAATTCCACGGTTGAACTTCAACACGCCTTGCGGATTGTCCCGGTACAGCCTGGTCTCCAAAGGACCGACCTGCTCCCCGGATTTGTAATGTTGCAGCCGGGACTTCTCGTGGATGCTGCCGGTGCTGTCGTTCCGAGGGATGCTCTTCTTCACTCCGTTGCAGTAGAGGTTCGCCGAGCTGGCTGGGGTGATGGTGACCTTCCGTCCGGACTCGTTGCCACTCAGCAGACGACCCCTTTCCTCGGATGGCGAGTCCGAGTCGACGTCGTGGTGATGATGATGATGATGAGGAGGATGTTGCTGCTGCTGATAGTGCTGCTGGTGTCCTGTCCTGGTCGCGTCAGGATCCATGTCGTCCGACACATCCTCCTCCTCTGGCATCGTGCTCATCTTGCGCACGCAGCCACTCTGCTTGCCGATCACGCTCTGGAGACGGCCGGCGTTGCCGTGCGGGCTCGTCTTGCTCGGGACCGTGTTGTTGCTGTCGTTGCCGTTGCCGTTGCCGTTGCCGTTGCCGTTGACGTTAACGTTAACGCCACTGTTGCTGCCCGTGGCATTCATGATGGCATGACGATCTACCGACAATCAGAAAGAGAGAGACCGTACGTGAGCGAAGGTGTGCGCACAGAGAAGGGACGGATGGACAGAGAGAAACACAGAGAGACAGAGATAGAATCAGAGACAAAGAGGGAGGGACGGTGGGAGGAGGGGGGGGGGGGGGGGGGAGAAAAAAGAAGAGGAATTTACGCAGAATACTTGTGCGAACTTCCGGTAATCTCGTCGATGGAAAGGAGCGCGAGAACACTTGTACCGCTCGTTACTTATCTGTATTCCCGGTTACGTTATTTCATATATTTACCTCGGTTGTTTACTCGACATTTTTAACTGGCCGACACGACTGTTCCCCGCTACATAAATAACGAGCCCGTTCTTATCTTTTATTTGTACGACAAGCACTTGAACGCAAGTACCGTGTGAACGATCGCTTATTACGATGACACATCGTTCCCGGTAAACCGAATTACCATAAAACGAATTTACTCTTATCTGACGCGACAGTGCTACTATCTAGACACGCGTGCATGCGTGCGTGCGCGAGTCCAGAGTGCGTGAGCGCGTACACGCGTACGTGCGTGCGTGCTTGACTGTAGCCTCCGTACCGCGTCGAGATAAAGCTGCACGGCCAGCAGTGGTCCGACGCATTACGGATTCACTGTGGAATATCGGTCGCGGTACCACGCCGTCGAGCATTGACCCATAAAAACCGATGCTCTCATCGTTTCGTGAAATTCACAGGTGCGCGGGCTGAATGAAAGTCGCCGGGTTCCAGGTCGACGCAATGAATCATTCAGAAGGAAGCCGGACCGTATTTCTCGGGATCGAGCGTTGCGCGTATGATAATTGCTATACTATACATACATGCACGTCGGGTATCGCGCGACTGGCCACGGGGATTTCGTTAATTAGCGAGGGACCGGTAACGGGTTGACGCGCTCGGCCGACTGGTCGAACGATCGAGAGAATCACGTGTGATCGAGTACCTGTCAGATCGGAGAGGACCTCGACCGGATTGATCGCATTCCAGTGAAATCACCCAGACCCATCGATGTATCGCAAGGTGATAACAGGTGCACGCAACGGTCCACGTGGAACCCTGACTCCCAAGGTCCTGTTCGAAGAAAGTCCTGTCGAATTGATCAAGGGAACCCTCGCGATAAATCGGCACACGATCGTTCTCGCCGCGACTGCACGCGTTCGCGGTACGTCAACGTCGCGTCGCGCCGACGTTGTGTACGCCGACGTTGTGTACACCGATCTCTCACGTCACCAGCTGTAACACACACGCACCGCCGCTGACTATCGCGTTTTCAATTGACAGTGCCTTCTTGTGGACACCGCGGGTACTAGTGATACGAGAATTGTTGGGACTCGGACCTGCCGTGCCATCGTCTCGTCGGAACGGTTCGTGTCTCCTCGTGAGGCCGAATATCCCTACCATACGATCGCGCACGCAGCTTCCATACGATTTTCTATTATAGGCTGATCGGTGCCCGATGCCACGACCGGTCGTCCACTCGTGATCTATGGATCCACCGGGTGCACCGACGCGGAAGAAAGTCTGTGAAAGTGAACGGGACAAACCGGTACCTCGTGGGAAACATGGTGGACCGTTTATTTTGAATGTGATGCAACTATATTTTTTCTAGAGGATTCAGAAAACGAAATATTCACGTACAGATGGAGTGACAATTGAGCCGTTCACAGGCCAAATCCATTGACCATTTCAGTTTTTTGATATTTTTGAACATTTTGTATTTTTAATATTGCTCAACTTCTTCAGGGATACTGGTAAAAATCAAAATTTGATGGGGAACGATTGAATCAGAAATAGTGAGTTAACCCGCCGTTAGTTAGGTAGGGTCTCACAGACCCCAGAGATTTTAGATTGATTGTAACATTGTAACAACAAGTGACAGCGAGTCGTGCCTGAGTGTATTGAAAAATTGAATTTCGTGGATCTGCGTTTCTACTCTGAAAAATGACAAGCCTCTTAAGCAATGCCTAATCTTATATTCATGAAAAAGGTATTCATTTCTATAATACAATATATTATTTCGGTGGTTCTGTGAGACCCCACCTTACCGCTTTCGATACATTTTCCCACCTTACCAACGCCGGGTTAAAAACATGAACTTGATTTTTAAAAGGTAAATATATGGAGGCTTGTAATTCTTTTTACCGAAATATATCCTGTGTAGTTACTTCCTGACAAAATAAACTTTGGAAGCATAAATGCTAAATAAGATTTAGGAATGAGAACGTTAAACATTGCTACAAACGTAGGTAACCTATGAATCACATAACAAGTGAGTAATTGTATTCACGCAGGTGTGATTCAATATTCGAGTATCTAACCGCAGAAATAACGTAGAAACTGTCGAGAGATTCTTTGTCCAATATTGATAATAATTCATATACTTGACATCATCATTTCACACTAAAGAATAATCGTGTGAATGCATTCGTTAAATTCCATTCGATACTTTTGTTACAACGATAAATATTAGAAACTTTGTACATTCTGCTTGTATAGTAAAATATTATAAATGTGGCAAATATACCAAGAATAATTTGATTTTCGAAGTTCATATATTTGCCAATTTGAAAGTTCCATCCCAATTATATTAGAAGAAATTGAATTTTTCTTCACGCATTGAATATTGACTTTAAATCTGTCCGTCTTGATTATATCTGATTGTATCTGGTTCGTACAATTTGCCTCGGTTCATTAAGTCAGTTAAAGACTCAGTTTAATTTCAAAACTATTGTCAAGTTTTACTCCTAAATTCTGGCAACAGCTGCTGACACTGTAGAATCCCTCCCTGAACGCAGACAACCCAATCTACTGGGCTGTTGTGAGTGTAGCAGCAGAGCCGGCCCGATTTAAACAGACACAATCTACTGACGGGGATTATTCGCGAACTGTCAGACAGCGATTTTGACAAAACTTTTCAGACTTGCAAGGCAACCGAAAAATAACAGATTTGCAACTCTTTATAGCTTTGGTAATTTGTGTTCAAACAGTGAAACAACTCTTAAGGTATTAATTCGGAAATGGTCGGGAATAAACTAAAATGTTTACAGTTACATTGTATACTTTTATGAAGTGCTATTTTTTTTTATAAATGTAGAGATACATATAATAAATATTGATGCTATGTACAAGCAAATCTGACATTATAAATAATAGTTTCTTCCGTGGAACACTATTAAATTTAGTGAAAGCGAACAACTAAGTATTTAATAACATTCTGAAATGATTCTATAGTTTATCATGGAAATTGAATATTCAATTAATGCAGGAAATAGTATATATTTAAAATTAACTAATCCCGTGAAAGTTAAAAACTTCTTCCGTTTCTGTATTTTATTTTCATTATTATTAGAATTCTATGTCACTTGTTATGCATTTATGACAAAATGATTAGGCGAAATGTGAAACGTAATTTAAAGAATTGAAGAATGACGATATATACACTATTTCCAACGTATCAAAAGTATTAGCGGTAAAAATAAAATGGCTTTTGTTTCTTACAATTACTGCAAAAACTTTTTATTTTGCATGAAAATTCGCAGGGTAGTTATAATATGTGTGATCATAGTCCTTACAGTAATACACAGCACAGAATTGGAATTTATCTTCATTGGAGAAATCTTCACTCTTGATATTTTACTCACATTTTGCTCTCACGGGTTTCTTTTACAACTACAACATTTTATTACATCATCAAGATCTGTAAACATCATCTAAGAATATCAGTTAAGAATATACTACAGCTTATACTACGTACCTTTTATTAGAATGCTAATCGAAATGATTCATGCAGTCGTAAAATGGAAGAAGGACACTGTCACAAATCAACTTTTACTTACGCTACATTTTACGATAGCTTACATTTCACGCGATTGTATTTGATAAAATATCGTGTAATAAAAACGACTAATTCAGTGACAACAATGTGACAGAGAAATGAGAAAAATGTCTGCTACTGGTTAGGTTTAACTGTATTTATTGGGATAATAGTTGATAAAATGTAGAGAAGTTAAATCGTGTAGAAATTTTAGAATGTCTAAACACATTACTGGTATTAGAACATTTATTATACAACGTATCTTCGTGTCGTTGGAAATAACTGCCAAGCGATACGTGATAGGAAAGGATGTAAGAACGCAATTTTTATTATTATATAAACCATTCTTTTTATTACTTTTTGATACAGCTACGAAGGTGATGGATCGTAATGATAACAGCTCGTTGACAACCTGTTGACCACTCTCGTACAAAGTGTGTTTTATCTCTTAATCTCAATCTAATCTCCAGTCGGCTAAAAATCCCTTAGGATGAACAAACACGTAATAATCCTTAGAAAAAAAGTTCGCCTGCTAAAAATTACCATTTTATATAACAGTTGGATATCTTATCAAGCGTACTTCACACTTGACTGAGCTTTCGATTTCTACGTATACACTTCCAATAAATATTACACAGTGAATTACTTTTGTGCAACAATGCCACTCAAATATATTTTGTTAACCCCTTTCCGTATTTTAACGAATCAGACTTGTCACGAAGATTATAATAAAATCTAACAAATATGAATGCTATGTGTTTCTTTTTAGATGAAGTAAAATTTAATTCTCATTTGTAATGATTATTTAAGCATTAAAATAAAAATAGCCATACCACATATATAAATTTCCTTCGCTCTTCTACATTTTTGGGGATAAAGACGTTTTAATCACTGTAACTGTAAAGAAAATGGTACGGCAAGGGGTTACAATTTTCATACATGAATTGCAAAAATCTTCAGCGATGCTTTTTCACCTCTATTGCAGCTTTGCTTTTTCATCTCAATTGCAGCTTTGCTTTTTCATC